>JAFIDM010049286.1:58296-69487 GCA_023159025.1 Thereuonema tuberculata
ACATAAGGGAGGCTTCCGGAGCGAAGCGACGGGTAGCCGACTAGTTTTTGTGAATATTTATCTTCAATGGATAGTAAATATAATACGAATTGCAATGAAAGACTAACAAAAGAGAATTATAATACTTCAATTAAAAATACTACAATAATTCATGAGCCTACTGAATATGAGATTTTAAATATAATAAATAATATGAAAAATAAATATTCTGTTGCCCTTGACTTAATATCTATTAAAGATATAAAAAATATAAAAATTAGTTTGCTAAAATAATTGTTATTCTAATTAGTCGAATTATAAATTCAAAGATAAATCCAAATCAATTAAAATATCAAAAATAATTCCTATATATAAAAATAATGATCAATGTTCATTTGAAAATTATATATCAATAACTATACCTTCTACAATAAATAAAATAATAGAAAACTATCTTACTTTAAAAATACAAGATTTTACCAATGCATATAACGTAATGAATGAAAAACAATATGCATATCAACGATTAAAAAGCACAACAAAGCTTTTAGAAGAATTTAGCAGTCAAATTAATTATAATTTAAATAAAAATAAATTCATAGTTCTTATTACCATTGACTTAAGCAGAGCATTTGATCTGATAAAACACGATTTACTCTTAAAAAAATTAAATAATATAGTAATTCGAGGAAATTTATTGCAAATATTAAATAATTATTTAATTATTAAATAATTATTTAATAATTGTTATTTAGAATAACAATTATTTTAGCAAAACTGATTTTTATATTTTTTATATCTTTAATAGATATTAAGTCTAAGCCAATAGAATTTCTATTTTTCATATTATTTATTATATTTAAAATCTCATATTCACTAGGTTCATGAATTATTATAGTATTTTTAATTGAAGTATTATAATTCTCTTTTAATAATCTTTCATTGCAATTCATGTTATATTTCTATCTACTGAAAAAAAATATTCACAAAAATTTATCTGCTAGAATTTTTTGTTTATTTAATCCTAACGTGCTTTGAGAAAACTTCATTATTTCTTTATTACATCTGTTTTTTGTTTTGTTTTTTATATAATTTTATAGTTTTATACGTTTATTTTATGATTTACCTAAATGTCTATTTATTTCATTCCAGCATTCTTTTGAATTATCTACAGTATTGCTGAATTTGTTACAATAGTAATTATAACAAGAAGAATATATGTAAACAGAAATAATAATATAAGCAAAAGAAAAAGAATGAAATATGGTGTCCCTCAGGGTTCTAATTTAGAAGAAGAGAGTAGTTCGTTCTTGGACAGGAATCCAAATAAGCAGCTCCAACCGTGAAAACAGTGATAGAGAGATAGGCTATTAATTTTATAATTCTAATTTCCTCGAAAAAAATTAAAAATTAATAGAACTAATTTGTTCTTAAATGCAGTAAATATTAAAATAATAATTCTCTATTGAGTATCCCTGTTCTATCCATGTATCATTAAGAAGAAATTGGGGCTTATTAAGATAATTATAATAGGATATTTTTAAAAAAAATAGTAGTTCTCTATTAATTTCTTAAGACTAACTATCAGCTTTAAATTAATAACCATAAAAAGACAAAATAATGTGTCAAACGCGTTAAAACCATCGCTTTATGATTAAAGGCGACATTTTATTTCAAACTACCATTAATATTATAAAGTTTGAGAATTAGAATTAACTTTAACTGAACTTATTTATACTTAAATAATAATTAGTAAGTTGTTCAATTTCAGATATCAGAGTGACTTTCCCCCAAATGTAAACCTGAAGAAGCTTGTTACTTAACTAGTGAAACCCGCTTTTTTCTTGTAAATTTTAATTGTAAAACAATTACGGCTTTTTTTTAGGTATGTGTATCGGCTTGCGTAATTCTATATTAAAAAAGGAACTTTAATAGCAAATGAACATTCAGAATTTTAAACCAGAAGTCTTCACTATTAGGGACTTAAAAATGTGAGTTAAATTATCTTTCCGTGATTCTCTAACACTGGAAGTATCTACTAATACTTTAATATTCAACAAGTATTAAATTAAAAGAATTACAAGTATTAATTTCGTAAATTAAAAGAAGTTGATGATTATTTGAAATAAATATAAAAATGTGCGTAAATGGACTTTTTTTCTTTTTTTTTTACATATTAAATATTCCAAAATATGTCAATAAAATACCTGTTTTGCCGTTGTTCAAACCAAGTAATTCAACTTTCTTGTCGTAATCAATAAAGTTGAAGCTACTGTAAGGCAGATCCCCATTGGTGGTTGTGGAGCTCATAACAAAAGGGGACTGTCTCTTTCCCGTGCAGCAAATCTTACTGACTTTGCACCAAGCACCTGTTTTTGGTCCTAAAAACGGAAACAACTTTTTTAAAGCATATCAATCAGATAATTTTTGAAAAAGCATATGATAACCAATGTCTACCAATAAAAGCCATTCAGACACAAATGAAGATGGCTGCCAGCCATGAAACTAATATACTAAGCCAGGGTTTGAATTTCGACGAAGCTTCTATATTACTTTCTTCTTTAATGTGAACTCTGTCCTATGCATTACTCTGGCCAACGATTCTTCAGCTAGTGGCTCACAGTTTCTCGCCCGTTCTCGTGGATAAAGTAGAATCTCGGACGTATGAATGAATTAATAAATAAATATACCAATAAAAAAAATAATAATAATGGAACTGGTCTAATAAAATCCAATGATTTAACATTACATTGGAAAACAATGTTTCGTTCGATAATGTCCAATGATGATTTAATGAATGAAGACTGGGGAATTTTGTGGTGATTATTTAATTGGTGTGTAAAAATAATTCTAAGGAAGTTAGAAGATATTGAAATCAATAGATCCCGCAAAATTCCTTATTTGCAGAAACTAACACTAGAGAAAGATTTGAACCCTTCTTTAGATTTAGTTACCAACTAACCTCATTAAATTTACTAATATACTACGGACATATTGAAGATATTACTTTATTTCAGTCATGTATTGATGTAATAAATAAGTTCCGTTACTTCGAACTAAATATTAGCACACTTTTCATTGATCAGAGGAAATCAAAATAGAGAATTGGAAAAGGTGACGAAGAAGCAGAAAAAATTAATCTCCTTACTATACATTGAAATTGGTATTTTAATTCCTGCCAATAAAATCATCCTTTCATTCTAGTTTTACAACCAATTAGAGAAGAACGTAAAATATTGGATAAATATACACTCACTTCCAAAAGTTAAGCACGGAGCGGTAAAATGCGAAAAAATGGACAAGTACTGCTTTGATTGATATGAAATGCTGCAAATAAGTAGCTCTATGTTTATTCATGAAACAAAGCAAAGAATTACATACAGAGATAAACAAAATATTGAATTTTCGTAAATTATAAGATGACATCATATTTGCGTCATTAAGAAAATGATGTTTAATTCAAAACAAACAATAAAAACCGACATTAATAGGGTATGTGAGCACCCCTCACCTGCATACAAAGTTTACAGCGTGTGATCATGCTTGTTACGAGGTGGTCAACCACCGCAGAGTCCAGTAATCGCCATTCCTCATGTAGGACAGTTTGTAAAGCTCTGAGAGTGTCTGGAGGGGGGAAACGTCGACATACAGCACAGCCGAGGGCATCCAAAGATTTTCAATTGGATTAAGGTCCGGTGAGTAAGCTGCCACTCCATACGCGCAATCCCCTCACTCTCCAGAAAGTCGTCAACGATGACAGCTCTGTAGGGACGCGCATTATCGTCCATTAAAACGAAAGAAGGACCAACTGCTGCAGCGTTTCACAATGGGGTCTAGGACTCATCTCGATACCGTACAGCCGTCACAGAAACTCGCCTGAAGATGTGCAGGTCGGTGCGATATCCCAATGATATCCCTGTCCAGACCATGATGCTTCCACCCCGGAATGTGTTATGTTCGGTGATGTTCTGGGGCCGATTGCGTGTGCCTTGATCCCTCCAGACCCTTACACGCTTATCATCGGGTTGTAGGGCAAATCTGGACTCATCTGTGAATATAACGTTACCCCACTCAGACATAGTCCAATTCACTTGCTGGCGGTACCACTGTAGTCGTGCCCCTCTGGATTGGACGGATAAAGGAACACAAACTCGTGGTACCCGGGCGTACAGACCATTCATGTGTAGCCTTCGACGAACAGTAGTGGCAGATATCGTCTTACGAATGGTCGCTGCAACCATAGATGTCACACATGTGGAGGTCGATCTTCGATTCAGCTTGGCTACGACAGCAATGTATCGATATTCCGCGGGGGTCGTAACGCTTGGACGACCGGCTACAAGTCTTCGGACAACTGTTTGGCTGGTTTGGAATTATTTCCATAATCGTGAAATGACGGAATGATGAACGCTGAAGAAACGAGCAACATCTGTTATAGACTATCCCGCTTCAATGCGTCCGACAGCCCGCCAGCGCTCAGAATATTCCATTCGTCTTCTGGAAGCCATAGAAACACGTCTAGCTTGAAAACAAATCGTACGAATGTTCTAAACACCTTTGATCAGCACTTACATGCAACTCCTGTAACCCTTCGGAATGCCGGCTTCTTATACGACTGCCTGTTTTGCATATTTCTCGATGCGAAACCGTGATTGGCTATACCTATATAATTTGCATACTTCCTTCTACCTTTGCAGCAAATTTCAGTTTCTTTAATTCAGATCTCTTACGGAAATTATTATTTTTCCTCTCCATGCTTAACTTTTGGAAGTG
Source organism: Thereuonema tuberculata (assembly GCA_023159025.1). NCBI lineage: Eukaryota > Metazoa > Arthropoda > Chilopoda > Scutigeromorpha > Scutigeridae > Thereuonema > Thereuonema tuberculata. Next base: position 63,049 of record JAFIDM010049286.1, read on the forward strand.
AGTGTAGAAAGAGGATATTTTTTCATTTGATTTAAAACTCATGCTCTTCTTCTGAATTTATAGTCAGATGGATGAAATGTAAGTTTTAATCAATCGAATGTGCTACTTACAATTTTGAGATAATAATGTTGTAGCTAATGGTAAAATTTATGACAACCTTAGTAGTTGATTTTCGAACAGTAAGTGTTTTTATCCAAGGCTACGACTTCTGATAATGTGATCGTATACAATTTTCTTATAAGTTGAAAATATTTATACTTAGTGTTTTTAAACATAACATTATCTAGTATTTTATTGAATCGTTTCATAATTATTGGCCGATTTTAACACAAAAATAAACCACCGATAACAATCAAACAAATACATTTTTTTTAGAAAAATATCTGCCTTTGGCAGCGAAACATTGTGCCCAACTTGTTTTCATTGCAAAAATGCCACGGTGGCAGAAGCTGGCATCACAGTGGTCTAAAAAATCGCTAACGGCATGAATCCCAGCATCCTGGTTAGTGAATCGTTTCCCCTTCAAGAAGTTGTCAAAATGGGGAAACATGTGAAAGTCTGAGGGAGCTAAGTCTGGTGAACTTAGGGAGGACCTCGTACCCCAATGCGTTGATTTTTTTGCATGCTTCCAAGAGACACTTGTGGTGGTCCTCCATCACGCAGAGTATTGGATACAAAGGATTAACGAGAGATGTTTGTTTGTTGCATAATTTCTGGTGACATTCGTCCATCTGGCGGCAGTACAGAGCAGTTGTGATTGTTTGGCCACACTGCAAAATGCACCATAATGCATCACAGTCTTGTCAGTCCACCACACAGAGATCAGAACCTTCTGTGGGTGCAAGTCGGATTTGGACATTTGTTTAGGTGGTTCCCCTTTACTGAGCCACTGCACTGTTCGTATTCTGTTGACATAAAGCACCAATTTTTCATCAACCGTAAGGATCCGATGCAGAAAGGGGTGCTAGCCTCACATGTTTGAAGGGCAATATATTTTTCCTGACGCCGTCTGCTGCTGTTCGTTGAGTTCGTACGGAACGGAGTTGTACAATTTAACCTTCCCCTTAGCTGCCAGGTGTCTAGATATGGCGATATGGTAAGTTCGGCACTAAGCTCACGGTGGATGTTGTTTTTTCTTCCACTTTTTGCCTTAACTGTATCATGTCACGAAAAACCGGACAATCGGCTCCTGACTTATAGTCGACGTCAACATCACCGTCAGAGAACTTTGAAAACACTCTACAGTTCTGTCACTCGTTATGCCAACACCCCACGCTTTATTGACATTAGCAACCGTTTCGGAAACATTACGTCCAAGTTTGAATTCGTGCAAAATCACTAATCTCACATGTGTTGCTCCTCGACGTCACAAACTGCTTTGATCTGACTGAGATAACTTTTTCAAGATGTGGTCTGAAACCATTCACTTTGCAAGAGCGCTAAGTTCCTACTACGATGTGTCCTCTTCAACTGGCTCTGCAAGTTACTCTTGCTGGAATTGGCCAATAATTATGAAACGATCCAATATAAAGTATTACTTTTAAAATTTTAAAGTTACTTTTATTAAATATATCAATAGATATAGTCCTTAGTTCGCTATTAATATACAAATGATTTATATAAATATTTTATCTTTTAAATGAAAACAATTTTAAAAGAAAGAACACATAAGTTAAATTAAATGGACACTATCCTTAATTTCAATTTAGTTTCAGAGAATGTATCACAACGAATTCTGAAAGATGAAGAAAGAGATTTCTTGTCCTCAATTTAACCTGAAGAAGTTTTCTATTAAAGATAACCAAATATCGTGATTAAGAAAGGAATTTTAAGAAGACATTTTAGTTGTACATCATGATAAGTTTCAGAGAAGTTAGAAAGTTTAAAAAACTACCCTTCGAGGACAATGGTATAACTGTACAGTTTTCGACATTTTCTAAAGGAATGTTAAATAGTACTTTTAAGAAGCAATAAGAATTATAGTTAATACATTGAAAATAACTCTGTTACAGTTTTTACCACAGTAAATTTCTGCTTTACTTTGAGAATAAAGCAAATAAAAAACAAAATCAATTCCTAAACTAATAATAAAATCACCAATATTTTTTTTCTTCATATCGTGATTTCTAAGAAAACTTATAAACATTGTAAGATTTCTTAGAATGTTCTCTTACATCAAATCAAAGAAATCGTATTAAGACAATCATTTCAGCATACAAGTATTATTGCCAACCTTCTCTGATAACACTGTTCAACAAACAAAATGTTATCGAAACGAGACTAGCTAATCTTTACTAATTCGTTCCAATAGAATTCGAAACGATATTGAAATTTTCAGCTTAGCTCGATTTTTTGAAATTAAGGCCTGAAATTATGGCCTGAAATTAAGGTTCACTAAACATTGGGTCCCCACAAATGTTGGGAAATTCATAATATACAGAATATGATGTCGTCATGTTAATGGATATAGTCGCTACACTTGTGTTCAACACATGATCAGTAAAATTGTTGCTGGTAACAGTTTTCAATTCTTATGGAGTGATCTACGAAAGTGGTCATATTTCTTATGTACGAAAGTGGTCATATTTCTGATGCACGAAAGCAGTCATATTTCTGATGTACGAAAGAAGTCATATTTCTGATGTACGAAAGTAGTCATATTTCTGATGTACGAAAGTAGTCATATTTCTGTACGAAAGTAGTCATATTTCTGATGTACGAAGGTAGTCATATTTCTGATGTACGAAAGTAGTCATACCGTATTTCTGATGTACGAAAGAAGTCATATTTCTGATGTACGAAAGAAGTCATATTTCTGATGTACGAAAGAAGTCATATTTCTGATGTACGAAAGTAGTCATATTTCTGATGTACGAAAGAAGTCATATTTCTGCTGTATGAAAGGGGTTATATTTCTGATGTACGAAAGAAGTCATATTTCTGATGTACGAAAGTAGTCATTTTTCTTTGTGTCCCCAACTTCTTCAATGAGAGTGCGTTGTGATAGGTTCAGGTGGCATTTTACTTTCATAGGGTTGTGTAGTATATTTATAGAAATGTCCTGGAAGAGTGTATATACCACACTTCTCTTGTATTGGCGGAGAAGTGACATTACAAGTAGCTCCAACTATTAAAAAGATATATTTTTTGTATTTGGCTGTAAGTTGGGGACTAGGACATGGACATTTTATCATACGTGTGATGCACTGTGTTCATCCAAACTCAATGCGTGGGTGTATAGAACAGAACGTTGAATGCGGTTTGGATTGACCATGGTTTTGAGGGAACCTGGTCTTTAGGCCTTAACTGTTATTTTTGTATGATGGCCCCTATTAAAAAAGAGTATGTTCATGAAGAAAAATAATCAACAGTTGTATAGCTAACGTACAATCTCTAATTCGGCCTTTACCTAATGGCGAGGTATTTCCTGTTACTGAGCCTTCGGACAATTTTTCAATGTACTTTGACGAAGATAACAAAACATCGAAGAACAGCAGCCAGGAACTCGAAGAGATGCAGATTTTTTTGCCAAGGACAAAGTCCTCCAATCCTAAGCTCACAGAAATACAGCTCAATGACCTCATCAAGGATCTTGAACTTCCGAAAATAAAGCAGATCTTCTTGAAAGGTTTTATTGGTAGAATTTCCTAAACCACTCTTACATGATTTTAACTGGTAACATTTTGTTACCAGTTAAATGTTAACTGGGAAGAGACTAGGACGGACCGTTTCGTCCTTTTTAGGACTCATCATCCAGCCAAACTCCTCCGATGACAATTCAGAAAGTGCACGAGGTGTTATTATCCCGGTGGGACCTCCCACCGAAGAAATCCTAAACAAAAATTAAACAAGATACAAAATACAAGAGTCCCTTGTCCTGCTCTCGGGCAGGCACAAAGGAATTTAAAGGCGGCATTAAACAAAGTAAAAAGCCATATGTTTGTAAAGAAAAGAAATTTAACGTGCCCGAATAATTCAAAAGTAGATAACAAACGAAGACACAAAGCTAAAGGAAGGATTTCGCACCCTGAGCTACATTCCGGACAAAGATGAGTACATCTTTCTCCTCTTTAGTTAAATATTCATTCGCTTATCTGCCGTAATTTTCAAAATAAAGATTATTAGAAGAGGCAATTTTAAGTATTATTGCAATAATTATCCCCCATTTTTTTTTTAACTTGCAGGACTGTGCAGGATTCTTTAAGTAAATAACATCAATAATAAACAAAAATGGAAAAAAAAATCAAGCATGAAGAGAGAACAAAAAAAAAAAAGAAAGAAATAATATGCAGAGAATTCTGTTACAAAACCTTAATTACATGAGAAAATCGCATTATAATTTGAGATACAGCTGACAAAATTTCGCATTTTTTAACATTTCAGCTGTTATGTTACAAGAAATCCAATGAAATCTTCCAAAAGTCCATCAAATTTTGTGTTACCCTGGATATCCTCAGTGAGAAAGAAATAATTATTCACTTCTACGAGGATTAAGAGTTTTGAAAGTTTGTTTCAACTTCGAAATCTTCAAAAAATCAACAAGGTACAAAGATTAAATACGAGCAATTAAATATGGGTTACAATTGAGTGCTCTGCTGTTCACTATTCCCTATATATTGTGATTTTTGTTTTAGTGAAGGTAGTCTTCTTTTGCAAGGTCCCCTCCCTACATTTAGTTTTATTTTTTTCTAGGAAAGGACATCAGAAATATTATTATTAACCACTTTGAATAAAAATTAACTACTTGATATTATTTACTGGTTTTAAAAATTAAAAAAAAAATTAAGAACTTTAATTTCGTACCTTTTTCTTTGTAATCCCAACCGTCATCTTCTAAAGTAATTTCTGTAATTAAAAAAAATACTTTTCAAACATTCTTACACAGTCATGGAAAATTGTAAATAATTTTAAGAAAATCAATATCAGAGTATAAAGAACTTCTAAGTATTCTTTTTATGTCCGCCACAAATCACATTTGCCAATAAAAAGCAAACTATTCTACAGTTTTACAGCAATCAATACAATAATAATAGTGATCTCCTAACACATGATTCTTTGATTCTTCACACTTTTTGATTTTAATAGAACAGGAGCCAATCTTCGTTTTAATATCGGCAGTAAAACAACTGCATCCTTTAAGTAGAATCAAGATCTTACATTAGTGCCAATTAACTACAATTAAACAGGTAATTATTATCATTAATTTATTATTTTTTAAGAGAGCACTGACTTTGTAACAAAGAGAAATAGGAAATATTTTAGCCTAATTGTACGAAGTTGTTACAGGAATTTTGGAAGTTGTAAGAAAAGCCTAAAAACTCAACACACCCCTTCTAACTCAGAACTTAAAAGCTCAAAACTGTATTTGGAGGGGAAAAAAATTTACTGAGGAATAATGAGGTAATTTCCATGAAATTATTTAAGATATCTTTATTAAATTTTCTTTTCTGATTTTTTCCTAACGTTTTGATTCATTTTTGTCTGTGACATGACGATTTGTAAACGATTATTAAAATACTATTATTATTATAATTTTTATATAAATATTTCTATTCTTGGTTTCCCCATCTCAGACAACATGGCTGGTCAAGAACCAAAGTACATGTTGCCAAATGTAAAAAAGTGTGCAAGGGATATTAGGGATGTATTGTCGTGTTCTAACTCTGGTGTTGTATTGAGTATCCAGCCTTACGGAGCCTTCATAAGTGTTTTTGTGAAGTCCTAGTGTGCTGAGATGTGGTGCAGTGCGTGATTTACGGGACGATGAGAACAACACGTAGTCGGTCCTGCCTCCACTGCCTCCGGAGTTCATGTGCTCAGTCGATATAAATAGTGATCTTCTCTGCGGGAGTTTTCTCTTGGCCTTATCAACAATTATCAACAATTGTGATGTCAGGTCTTGTGTGTGTGTGAATGGGGAGGTTCCAGTACAGCTTAAGTGTGGGTGACACTAATACGCTTTGTGATGTGTACTTGTAGTACGGAATCTTATTCTTAATAAGTGAAGGTATTATCAGAGAATTATTCTTAATACTCGGTCCTGCTTCCACAGCTTCTGGAGCTCATGTGCTATATCGCTGTATTTTTCTGATCTTGTCTGCTTGAGTTTTCTATATGTTCTTTGATAGGCACTGCAATATAAATGATTTAGGTATGTTTGTTGACTTTATCAACAAGTGTGATGTCAGGTCTGTTGTGGTGTATGATTTTCGTCTGCGGCGGATATGTGAGGGTGACTCCAATACGCTTTGTGGCGTGTACTTGTTGTACGGGACCATGTTCTTAATAAGTGAGTGTTTGTGTGCTAGCTATTGATGAACGATCGACGCTACCTGATTATGTCGGTGGAGGTAGTCTGTTTGGAAGAGATGGGGGCAGCTTGAAATTATGTGGTCGATCGTCTCATGTAGGATGGCACTTCCTTAATGTATTATCAAGC
>JAFIDM010049286.1:73999-94561 GCA_023159025.1 Thereuonema tuberculata
TCCAAACTCTATTTAACAAATCTATTAGCCAATTCTCTCATTTTTTTACCACCATTTTAAATATTTGTTTTTATTTTTTTTGGTACTGCTTGTTTGCTATCCTTTTACTTAGAAATTTTTCTATTATTTTAGCTTTTTATAATATAAAGATTAAGATTATGAATTGGTCTGATGACATTTGCTTATTGTTTTATTCATCTCAATTTTAGATAGAGATGTTTCGAAGGTTAGAAGGAAAAGGATCTACTAAACTAAGTGACAACTTTAGACCTCTTAATCCAATGACAGAATTGAAGAGAATAGATAGAATTAAAGACAAATATGTATTGAGTAAAACAATTAATGGTTAAAGAATTAAAAAAGTTTAAACGGCAATTGACAGCTTTAAAATACTTTCTCATTTATTATTTAAGTAATATTATTTTTGTTATGTATACATATAAATAAAAAGAATTACAAACATACCAGTCAAATTTAAATTTTGATATCTAATTCGCATACATGCCTTGCCATTATACAGCTTTGCCTTTTTTCCAAATTGTTAGCGTATGATTGCTACTGTAAATGAAAGATTAAAATTTCAAAGAGTAATTAAGGTCGTTAAGAATTTCCTTCGATTTTCAGGCATAAAAAAATTGGAACAATCCCAAGACACTATGTTTCATTTTAACATGAACTTCGCTGATTCAGATTTGGCAAATTATTTTAAAATAATATACGCAGAGTTTACTCAAATTTGCCAAATTTAGTAAACTGTAAGTATGTTATAACAACAGTAATTTCTTTACCAAACTTAAAATGTGGTTTATTCTGTTTATTTTTATTATCAATTTGGATTATTTGAACAGCATCAATATTATACACTTTTAAGAAAGAAAAAAAATAAAACACACAAGACTAAGAGTTCACTGATCTGTTTTTGGAAATTGCGATACCGGGAACCCAAGATGGACCATTTCTGGCTTCAGAAACAGATCAGTGAACTCTTAGTCTTGTGCGTTTTATTTTTTTTTTCTTTCTTATGTTGTTGTACGCACGTTAATTTTATGCACATTATATACTTTTAATTTCAATCTTTTCATTTAAATGTATTAATCATTGATTTGTATATTTGAAATGTAATAAATCTTTTGAATTAAGAAGCAGAAACAATTATCGATTTTTTTTTTCTGAATACTATGTTTTTTCATTTTATGGAGTCTTAAACTAAATTATTATTAAAGAATTTATCTAACTTGCTTTCTCTAGGGATCAGTCTGTTCAAAATTTTGTAATCAATATTTTAACTATTTTGCGATGAGCTGCAGAGCTAAAAATTGGCACACACACACTCATTGTGGATGACAATGCTCTTCTATGCAAAATAATACAGAGAAGTTGTTTCGTTATACGGTAATTAATTACCGGTACTTAAATTTTTAGATAAGCTGCATGCTTTCTTGAAAAACTCTCTTTAAGAAATGATTGTTCGTTTTCCGTTTTTGAATAAAACCCCGCACAGTTTCGGATGAATTAAGTAGGATCTTTCGGTAGTATATATTCTAAAATTGGAACGATACAGAGAAGATATTTGTATGCGAACCTGAGGATTACGATAAAATCCAGTTCAATAAGTGAATAAATATCTGTTCTCAAAATGAAAGAGAGATTTTAGTCATATGAATTTCTTCTTCCAATGGAAGACTAAAAATTAGAAAATAAATTATATATAAAAAACAGATTTAAAGAAAAAAAAAAAAGCTTTTATTTCAAATGCATTAAAAAGGAGGAAATAATTTTGTCTCCACATTCACAAGATTATAAGATTTAATATCGCTAAAATAGAATCGTGAGGCTCCCCTAATAATGCAATACCTCACTCAGAATTAACTACATCGTATTATATAATTTCCCTCAATATAAGTACTTTACATCAGAATGAAGTTGCATACTTACCATATGGAAATAAATTTAATATGGATCTATCGCATTTTAGATTTCAATGGATAATTGAAAATGAACTATGGTAGTATTAAGCGCCCCAAGCTTTTATTTCAGTGATTTTTATATATATATATATATATATATATATATATATAAATCCTTGGATAGTAAAATTTGATTAATTCAGAAGCTTCAACAATTTTTAATTAGAGTTTTGTTTTTTTTTTGTTTAGATTCCAAAGTGTTCCATGATCTCTATTAATATACGAAGAATTTATTGAATTTTAAAGAAATAGGTAGATGTTAAGAAGTACTAAACAACTCTACATACTGATAGAAAGATCTTCAACTTTTAAAGCAAAACTAACATTAAATAAATCTAACGAACTCTGTACACATAGTTTTTACTATTGTTTGTATCTACAGAACGAATATGAGAAAATATGTACGTGTCAAACGTTTACATCAAAGTATTCAAGAAATATCAAAGAATTCCTCTCGGTTCTGTGAAATAAAAAGTTCATTTGCATTTCTGTACTCGAATCTCGTACAAGTTACAACACGTAATTACTGAATTAATATGAAAACTCAATAAAACTTTTCATGAATTACAAATATTTCTTTTATTTCTGTCGTTTAAAAATAAACCAAACTACTTCGATTATTTCAAAGAACTGAAGAATAGTTAATCCTAAATATAAGCTCATGTTTCCAAATATATTTAGTATCAACGACGATATTTTTCGGTCATTGTATTTTCTTACTTCCATAACAGAATTTTTTTGATAGTACAAGTTTAATGAGACATCACAAAACGAACGACCAAAGTCGTTTCTTCTTATATCTAGAGTGTAAATCTTCTCTGTACATTTTCTTGGTCAACCACAAATCTCTCTTGTCATGTTAGAAATAATCTCTCTACTTGTATCTACAGCTTCATTAAACATTTCTTAAATTATAAGTAATACTGAATTTAAATTAGAAGACCTAAGTAAAATATATAGAGTACATAAAGCTCTTTCAGTAAAAAATACTGAATTTCATTTATACGTAATCTATTAATAGTTAATGTAAATTAGAATTTGTACTCAAATTAAATTTAAGTTGATTCTCTTTTACTTAAAAAATTTCTCCAGGAAAAGAAAACTACATTATTTTTGTTTTTATTTATAACCGCATGGGTAGCTATCAATAAGTAGTGGTTGTTTTTAAATGCAACCAATACTAATCGGTATCTACCCATTAGTTTATAAATTTAGCATTTATTTAATTCTTGAAATTGTTTGTTTTTTTCTTCGTGTAGATCGTCCACGGTTACGGAAATCCCTATAATTTGATACTATAACCTTCGTTCAGGGAATTCAAACTTTTTGACCAAAAAAAAAAAATTCGTTTCTTGTCTACTAGACCTCAGCGAATGAAAACTGCTGAAACTTTATCGATTTTAATCGAAATTTATGAGAACTGAAGCGAAGATTTAAGACGAATAAAAAGCAATCGGGATATGTTAAAAGTGGTTACGATTTCCATCCTTCGTACTAATAAGCCAGTGCCGGCGAGGATATGTTCCCTCGCACAAATTATACCTCGCAGTAAATGATTTGCAAGACTTTTTTACTGCGTTTCCTTTTTAAATTCTTTATAAACTCAATATTCTACTGTGTAACTGTTTAAATTACTTTATTTAATATCTACTAAACAAAACAAAAAAATATATTGGTTAAAAATTTTTACGTGCTAAAAACTTCTAATAAAATATTGCCACCAATATAGCACATATTTATTAAAAAAATTATTTACATTTAAAACCTAGACGTACGCATTCGGTCCCCCGCCTTCATTTGGGGACCTTTTTCAAGTCTCTAGATAAAAAAGGAAAAAAAAAAAACGATTACCTCCTGCAGGAGTTGCATGTAAACCTAACAACACGATAGCAAGTTTTCTTAATAAAAAGAAAGTAGTCAGCAAAAAAGGATAATAAAAAAACAAAATTAAACAGTATATATGGCATTAAATGCAAATCCAACCAGGACAATACAGAATGTTTGTACATTGGTCAGACAAAAAGACCATTAAAAAAACGTCTTAAAGAACATGAAACTGCCGTAGTAAAGAAAAATAAAATGTATTATACGGCTGTTCATTGTAATAAATTTTCACATATACTTGACGCCGAAACTCCAATCATTCTGGGACAATACGAAAATGAATATCTAAGAAAGTTTTATGAATCCATAATGATAAAAACACCCAAAAGTTACAACAAGGAATTATCCACTAGCGATGTGCTTGAATATGGCATTTAAGTTAAATTCCAAAAAACTAAAGTCGTAGCGTCTTTATTTCATAATTAGCAGACGACGGAATAAAGACTCTAACACCCAACACCAGAGGGAGACTCAAACAACTTTACCCATATCACCAAGGAAATCATTTTATTTGACGACTCCTGCAGGAGATAAACGTTTTTTTTTTTTTTCCTTTTTTATCCAGAGACTTGAAAAAGGTTCCCAAATAAAGGCGGGGGACCGAATGCGTACGTTTAGGTTTTAAATGTAAATAATTTTTTTAATAAATGTGTGCTATATTGGTGGCAATATTTTATTGAAACAAAAAAATGTTCTACGATTATTTAATACGTATATTTTCCGTATTTCCTTTTCAACTCCTTTCTCTTACAATTTCAATTAATAAACATCTTCAACACCGCATTATTAAATGTAAATAACTTCTACATTTATTCTTGAAGCAAATTTTCGAAGAGAAATTCCGTCTTCTTTTTCTCAAGCCTATTTTTACATAATAATAAGTTGCGAAATTTTTTAAAACAATATTTGAAATACCGTATAATAACTATTTGTTAATAACAATTTTATAACACATCCATTTGTGAAATTCAGTAAATCAATATTTGAAATACTGTATGCTACATCACATAATTATTTGTTAACAACAATTATATTCATAAATGCTTTCAGCAATCTAATTCATTTTCCGTTTTCCATTTGAATTCTACCTTCAATTTATAGGCTGAGGTAATTCAGCATTCAAGCTGGACGTTTTGCGTCCAGGATGGTGTGGGTTTGTGGGGCCAGAGTTGATAGGCCCTTTGTTTATCGATGGAACCCTAAATGCTGTACGACAGCTTCTTCAGGATGCGATCCAACCTGCGATCGAAGAGTAGGTGTCACTGGACTGTAGTAATAGTGTAGGTTCCATCATTATTGGGCTCCACCCCACTTTGGACGAAATGTCAGAGGCTGGTTAGATCAGACCTTCACTGCTAGATGGATTGGGAGGGTAGGACCAGTAGAATGGCCACCTAGAAGTTCTGACCTAACACCTCCTGACTTATTCTTGTGGGGCTATCTAAAAGATCAACTTGCCCGCGGCCCCATACCACCTAGAGAACATTCAGCAGCTACAGCAGTGAATTCTTGACATCTGCCAAACAATAACACCAGCTATGATTGAGGGAGTCTGGCGAAATCTGGACCAAAGGCTTAGACATTGCGTGGCTGCGCAAGGAAGGCACATCGAGAACATAGTCTTGAATTTGGTCTATCGTCATTTGGAAACATAAAACAGTTTTCCCTTTATAATTCTACCTTCAATTTACAGGCTGAGGTAATTCGGCATTCAAGCTGGACGTTTTGCAAGTTTACCGTACCTTAAGCAAGCTTCTGAGTTCTGCCATGGCGTCAGTCGTGGGTTATTATGACGTTTCATTACGACGTTTTATTTACTTCCCTGCCACCCCCGAGGATCGTTGTGTTTGAAATAAACCCAATGGAGTCAATACTCCTTTTAACTGAGCCTATTCTAATCTCTCTTCCCTTTCCTTGCTCTTCCCGGATGTGAAGGGTGCTAACCAGACCATTTTTTTTTTTCATAGGGGCAGAACAAAAAGGCCAAAATGGGGACCCCCATCACCCGACTCAGAATCGCCCTATTTTACGTTTTTTTACACCGAATTTAACAGGAAAATATTTCGATGTTCGTTCTTTCTAGACCTATTTTTCCAGTACTTTATGAATCAGCCCGTACATATATATATACACACAGTGTGATTCATATATAAACATCTAAGACGATAGATCTACATAGGCTACAAATGTACTGTATCCATAAGCCTAAGCTATAGCAGAAATTGGAAAGAAACTTGAACGGGCCTATAAAATAAGAAAACTACGATACTGCAACGTTTGGAGAGTTAATCCACCATCTGAGAAATAAGAAAAACGGACTTTGTAGTTCAGATGTGATGGATTTGTACGGTTTATTCTGAAAACAAAATTCTTTGTTGAAATATTATCTAAACGGCAATTAAAAGTTAAGAAGTGGGGCTAAATTTCTCGTAACTCCAAATCAGAAATTGCTCAAATGAAGATTCTGTTTCGTTTGTGATGATTTTGTTCCGTTTTGTTCCGAATAAGTAATATCCAATAAATCCAGTGCACCACATCATACCAGTCCATTAGTCAGAAATTGAAGAAACGGATAAGACGATTCCTTTAGAATGAATTTCTTTTGTTTCGTTCTGGATTTTTTTGTTTTCGAAAATTTCAATTAGAAAATCTTATTCACGTTTGTAAAGATGAGATGTTAATTTGGCACTTTCTTCCAATAAAGATAAAATAGTAAAAGAAACAAGGCAAAACAAATTTAAAATTAACTCTAAACTTATTTTTATTTATTTAAATGTATTTACATATATTTTATTTGATTTTGTATATTATAGGCTGAGTCAAACTGAAACCATATGAATATTTGTAAAAATAAAATACATAAAAACGGATTCACACTCTTTTAAAAAAAAACTTTTTTTTATTTAATTTTCTTGAAAATTATATTTAGTACGAATAATGTTTAATGCAAAAGTTACAGCAAAGTAATTGTAAATGAAAGACAATTCAGAGAGTGCAAGGAAGGTTTTCGAGGTAAAGTAAAGGGTGTTCATTAAAAGTCAGTTGTTAAATATCGTAGTAGCTGCACCATTTCAATGTTGTTGTTTTTTTTAAGTCCACAAATTTTTTGAGTTTCTTTGAAATATCATTTGTGTATGACTATTTAAGTTATAAATTGAAAAGCATTTATGCCATGTTTTCTAAAAAAAAAGAAAAAGTATTATTTAATACTACACCATTTTAATCTTCTTTCTTCTATATTCCGGCGATATTTCCCAAACCATATCGTTTCGCTTTTTAAAGCCTTTTTCTTTTCCAAAAATAACTTTATGAGTTCATCTCAATATTACGCAACAGCATCCCTCATTGAGATTAACACATTATTGGGTTTTCTTTCCAATAAAGCAACTTAATAATAATATATTACAATCATGTATTATGTGTCATTATTGACATAAACAATTCTGATGTTAAAATTAACGCGTTTTTGAGTTTTCTTTATAATAATAACTTAATATATTACAATCATGTGCCATTATTGACATATTCAATTCAGGGGCGGTCTTGCATCGTTGGGGACCCTTCGTCTGGAAACGAATTTGGGGCCCTTTTAGGCTTTATTTACCGGGGGGGGGGGGTATGGAATGAATTAAGGGTTATTTTTATTACTTCACAATAACATTTTGATTATTTTATTTTTATGACTACACAATAATAGTCATTATTTGCATTATTTATACAATTTCTGTGTACAATATATTAAAGTACAAAAATATTTATAAATAATGCAAATAATGACAAACTTTCATGTGCATTCTATATATCTTATTCAAAATTATCAAAAGTGATGAGATGAATAACAACTATTCATAAGTTTTACTATACCATAGCTTACCAAAAGAAAACAGAATTACACTAAGCCAATAACTTTTTCCCTAATTCTTCACTAGTATTAGCTACTCTATCTATGACTAGCGGTGCCCCGCGGTTTCACCCGCGTTAAATTAAATATCTGTTTCATCCACATAACTAAGTGCATTGCAGTAACTATAAATACCATCCGGAAAGATAAAAGGAAAAATCACTAAAAAATAAACCGACGTGACAGAAAGTGTCTTCAGTTTGATGGCTATCTATCAAGAAATAATAAAATAGATAATAAGGTTCTTTACGATTACGATACATTTTAAATTATTTAATAAAAATTTACAGTACTTCATTGTAGACGAAATTTTTAGTTTTTTCTCCTTGTCTATAATATATTACCTATTCATAAAACGATCGTTGCAATCTATTAAAAAAAAACTACCTACAAATTGATTTTATTAAACGTAACTAAAAACTAAAATTTATATATATTAAGTCAAACGTACGCTTAGCTATTACGGTTAGTATCTATTATATAGGAAACCCTTAGAATTATTCAATGAAATTAACCAAACACATCCACAAAAATTAGTTCGTTGAAGCAGAACTGTTGCTTAAAAGGCCAACCACATGACTGAGCCGTACGACGTTGAATTTAAACCTTTATTTAAATATTTTTAATAAATGTATTATCTGTATTTATAATGACTATTTTATTGTAATAATTGCATAATATCATTCCATGTCCTTGTTATTATACATAATTATAATTGTAAATTATTTTATATTGTTTTTTGACTTCCTTCCCTTTCCCCCTATTAATAGTGTGTTGGATCTCTTTTTTGAATCTCAGATTGCCAGATTAGTTGATGTCTATGTTTACTGCTCCGCTCCTATTGATCATAGCATGATGTTATATAGCCTATAACCTTTCTCAATAAGCAGGCTCTCTAATGCAAAAAAGAATTTTTCAAATCGGTCTGGTAGTTCCTGAGATTAGCGCTTTCAAACAACAAAATCTTCTGCTTTATAATAGTAGTATATATATTAGATCTTTATCTAAACTAGGTCATCTCCCTGTCTCCCCCTGGTAAGTATCAGATAACTCAAGAAGAATCGATTCCAAGCGGTTATGGCAAAAAGTGATATTTTATTCCTTTTTGAATGAACTTATTATTTGATAGAGCGCGAACAAGTAGAATAAAAGTAGGATTGGATATTGAAGGACCAGTAGTAGTCTAATGGCTAGCGTTCCTGACTGCGAGGACGAAGGTCCTCGGTTCGAAACCCATGCAAGGCGAAAAAAAAAATTATAATCTGACTTTCTGAGCAAGGGAAACTGATAATTAGCAATTGCGCCTGACAGACAAAGAAATAAAAAATTTTAGTAATCTATATTACTAAAATCTTTTATTTCTCTATCTGTCCGGCGCAATTTCCTGTAAGAATGGAAAACAGAACTAATTTTTACAATGAAACGTCTGCGACGGGAATCGAACAAACAACCTTCTGATCCGAAGTTAGACGTCTTATCCATTAGGCCACAGGGACTACAATTCACTTTATATTATTTTTTGACTTGTGTGTCCTTCCCCCCATCGATAACGAATGTATTCAACCTTTATTTTTTTCAATCTCAATATTGTTTATTTATTTCCGATCCGTCTGTTTATTTGAAATTCGAAAATGATAATTAGAACTATAATTGCCGAAACATTGCAATATTTTAAATACACAAGCTACGATCTTCATACATCATCCATCTCAACATATCTCTTCTTCAAACATCTATATCAATCAATCTATACACGGGGGATGACCTAGTGTAGATTGAAAAACAAATTTCGTCCCACATTCATTGCAATCAAGTTGGACAATGTATCTTGAATCATTGATCTAAGCCTAATTTTTACCTTAGAAAATACCCTTTCACATGTTACTCGCGTACATTGAAGGGTAACATCAAACTTGTATGCTGTGTATAGGTTAATAAAAAGCCCAGATCGAGATAATTCATAAATAATGGGGAAAGGCATTTGAAGAATTGTCTATTTTCGGTGCAGTGGACAAAATTTTCTTCTTCTTCTTCAGAGTCAACGTGATCATTTTCACTGTCTTCTTGACTAGGCATATCTTCTTTTTTATCATATTCAACTTTTTCGCTTTCGCATCTCGTTAAACTCTCGTATTGATCTGCAAACTGTTTTACCTCTATAGTAAAATACTTCTGTCAACTTTACACAGTTTGGGAATGATACATAGTATGTCGGGAGAAAAAGTATCTATGTTTGTTATTTCACGAAACTTTTTAGGATCTAGCCAAGAGCAATCTTTTAAAATGTCTTTGTTGGGTACGAATCTGTCTTCAGTATTTGTTTTGGCACAGACCTCTTGCCGACCAAATATTTAAGTAAATTACAGACACGTTGAACTCGCCTTTCACCGGTTTCTAAGGTTTAAGATCGCCTATCTGTGTTTATACGTTAAACAAGTTGATTTTGCATCCTTCGGTTTCATGGGTTTAAGATCGCCCGTATTAATTACGTATTAATTACTATCTACCTACACTAGTGTCTAAAACTTAAGCAACAACGTCAGTTTCAGCGCACAGCCATGAAATTGGAGAAAAGGATGTTTTGCATTCCATAAAATGAAATGCCAACGCAGTAGAAAGGTGATGCAGATATCAGGAGCATGACGTCAGAGGTGGCGTGAGGGAATGCAAAACACGTGGAGGCTGGTCGCACAGTGCAAGGCAACTTCAAATGAAGAAGAAAAGACGCATTTCCAGACATTCGCTGCAAGTGAAAGTGAGAGCCTATGTGCAATATGGCTAGACGACACCACCAGGACGCCTTTACACGTGGTAGAATGATCGGCAAGTTTGGGGAGACGCGTAGTTTGACGAGTGTTGCCCAAGAGTTTGAAATTGACAAAAGTGTTGTTTCACGAGCATGGAAATCCTTCCAAAAGGATAGGTACAGCTGTAAGAAAGGTTGGTGGTGGTTGGTCAAGGAAAACAAAGGCAAGTAATGACCGATATATCGTCTTGCAGGCGAAAAGAGACCGAAACCAGACAACAAGTAACATTGCTCAACAGCTTCGTACGGCAACCAGGCGACTGGTGTCCCGGTTTACCGTGGCCAGTCGCCTTCATAAAGGTACCTATTCACCTACCGTACTGAACGCTGCCTACCCTTGACATCGGCGGCACCGCTTACAATCGTGTAATGAACAGAAAAACTGGACATCTCATCAATGGAGTCACGTCCTCTTTATCGATTAGAGTCGTTTGAGTCTCACAAACGATTCTCGACGCCAGTTGATATGGAGAGAGTTAGGAACACGCTTTCATCCCACTAATATCAGGGAAAGAGACCATTAAGGTAGTCCTGGCTTTCTTGTGTGGTGACAATATGATGAACGGAAGTATGGAGCTCCATATTTTCAACAGAGGTTCAGTTACCCGAGATCGTTACTGTGATGGAGTAATCCTCTTTCACGTGCGTTTGTTCCGAGGTGCCATCATTCCACGTTTTGTTTTTATGGATGATGATGCAAGGCCACAAAGGACCTGTGCTGTGCCGGACCTACTCGAAACTGAAGATATCCGTCGAATGGATTGATTAGCGTTCTCCACTGATTTAAATTGCATTGAACATGTGTGGGATGCTTTGGGAAAACGCCTGACTGCACGATCATATCCTCCGGAGACCACCAGACAACTGACACAGATGCTCATCGAGGAATGCACACTCTTACCCGAAGAACTGTTGGATAATCTGGTGCCGAGTATGGACAGACGGTGCTATGCAACCATTGCAGTTATGGGAGGTCATATCCCTTACTAAGGGACGTTGCGTTGTTGTTCTCCCTCTTGGCGAGATAGTGTTTTGTACCAATGCCATTCTGTCAATAAAGCCTTTTTCTGCTTCGTTCCATACTGTATGCGTCCTATTACTGTTACTATGCTTTCGTCATCCTTTCAGTACTCCCTTGTGCCTCTGTAGTATTTCCATGTCTCCAAGTTGAATTTGTGCGGAATTACAGTAAAGTCAGCAATGTTGCTTAAGTTTTGCACATTAGTGTATATTAATTCTCTTACAAAGTTTAATCTTATAGAGTTTCAGACAGTTTTGTTGATTTTGGGGCCCTTAATGCAAAATTTAAAATTTTTCTTTCTGTCCGGCAGTAATATGCAAATTCCTATTCAGGGCCCCATCATAGTGCTTAGTAATGAAGGCTATGTTGGGGCCCTAACAGTGGAATTTTTATGAGGAGCGAAGCAATCCAAATGCAGAAGCCAGATTAACTTTACTTTCCAACGGACTGTAGTAATTATGCTTACTTGTTAGTTCAGTCTGGTAGTAGGTCCATACCCACCCATTAGCTGACGAGCAAGTCAGTTAACGTGAGACGCGCTTCAAAGCGAACTTCTAGTTTTCTTAATATTAATGAGTAATTTTAAACACAGTTCCCGATATAGGAACATGAATAATCAGAAATTAAGTAAAGATAAATCTGGGGAAAAAATGGTGTATCCCTCGGATGTTCTCGGTTGTTTGTAACTTTCGAGTGTGAAAATACTAATTTTACTTTCACTCATCTGCCCAGTGCACCATCGGGGGCCCTCCCTGGGCTCTCTGGGCTCGGGGCCGTCGGCGATCGCCGACCTGCCGACCTGGCCAGACCGCCTCTGATTCAATTACTGACATAATCATAATGTTTTTATCGAAATTTTTCTTCTTGACCTCTGATGATATCTTGAAAAAATGATAATGTGTTGGGGTCAACCATGTATCAATTGTCCTTATTCATGCATTCGAAAGATTTTATTTTACAATAATGCAGGCTTATTGTAAAAGTTTTACAATAAAATTTAAACAAAAATTACTTTTACTTCCTAATATTTTATTTCATTACAGAAAAGAGAAATCGCGATAGGCAATGTATTTGTCCTCTACCCGTAAGAGTAGGGAATATTTGAAATGGACTATAATTTATAATTGGACTGAAAACCATCTGAGGCCAATATTATTTATACATTTGCTTTGAATGCGACTCCAGACAAGCTTTGTTCTTGAAGGAACAAAGGACATGCTACCATGCTCCTAATATCCTTGATAGGGACATTTACGATGGAGATACTACGATGATTTGGGGGTTCATTTCGATAGGTTGACTCACAGATCTGTATATTGTTCCAAGTTCATCAATGGCAATCTCATGTTCACCATTTGGGAAATCCTACGAAACAACCACATCCACGCCGAGCTACGCTTGAATATATTGTAGATCGATATATTCAAGATGAGATCATTATAGTTGTGGAATGACCAATCAGATCTCCTGATCATAATCCTACCGAGTATGTCTGTATTTTCTCGGGAAATACGTTGCTGCTCTCAATCCCACCATACCCAAGAGTTAAAAGATCTACAAGAGCGTTAAAATGGTCACTCCTATCAGTGAGCTCATACACACAACATGAAAAATCGCAGTCAGGTCTGCGTTGGGGTTGTGGTAACCATATATTCAAGTTCTATTGCTATTTAATGTGTTTTTAATGTCGTGATTTTAATGTGTGTGTAGGCGTCTTTATTTCTACAATTTTAATACTGTATATTTCACACACATTAAATTGTCTACTTCAAGGATAAATTTTCAAGCAACATAAATACTCTACAATAATCTTTATTTATTATCAATAAAGTATGTTAAGGAGTGTTATTTGAAATTAATCCTATAATAAAGGTCGATAAATATTTTCTTCATAGAATAAGAAATAAATTTAAGCATAAATTATTTATTATATAACAAAACACTTTAGAACTTTTGCATACTAAAATTCAAAATCTTATTTTTTTTTAATGCCTAATCTTTTTCTTGTTTCTAAGAAAGTAGTAGAAAATTATAAGAAAGTAGTTATTGCTCACCAATATTTTACTGTTCACGGTTTTTCTATATATATACATAGAATTTATAGATATATATTCATATATAAATAATTATCTTTAAAACAGATTTCTGTTAAAAATATCCATGGTACAATTAAAAAATTTCAGATTCACAATTGCTTTTATATAAACAAATTAATACAGAAATACAGCAAAACGTTTAAGTCGGTTAGCTTTGTTAATAAAGTTGGATTAATTCAAAAGTTTCAAAGTTTAAGAGTGCAGAATGTTCTGTGTGAGATTGCAAAGTGCTTTAAACTTTTTTTTTTATCACTATAAGAATTATTGAATTTCAGGGAATAGATACATTATGATTATATAATTTGAAATCCACTACTCTACATACAGTAGCCTATATGATGCCATAAAGATTTACACTTTTAAGGTAAAAGCTGTATTTAATCTTAAAACGAAGGTTTGGCTCTGTAGCCAAAGTTTCCCTTTTTTCTCCAAGAATTAAAGCTCAACTCCCTGAACATAAGAGAAAATATTGGGAAACTATGGGTTTTCCAAACGTTACTTTAAAGTTACAAAAGTTCATACAACAAATATTATCTGTGAGTTACAAATTTGGATGTATAATTGTCTTCGCTTATGTTGTATTTAAACAATTCTTACATAACATAAGTTTAATGTTATGTTTACAATTTAATTTTTGATAAATAAAAAAATTCGCCTTCTATCTACGCTTCGTGAGCAAAAACCAAATTGTTTCGATGATTTCAAAGAATTGAAGAATAGTTAATCCTAAATATAAACTTATATTTCCAAATATATTTAGTATTAATGAAGACAGTTTACGCTCACTGTATTCTCTTATTTCTAAAAAAGTATTTATTTGATAAAATAACTCAAGTTTTATATCGCTATATAAGCCAGAAAAACCAAAATCATTTCTTCTTATATCTAGAGTGTAAATCGTCTCTGTACATTTTCGTGGACAACCGCAAATCTCTCTTGTGATGTTAGAAATAATGTCTTTACTTTTATTCAAGGCTTCATTAAACATTTCTTCACTGTCACAAAAAGGTAGATCAGTTTCTGATAGTACAGGAATTCTAAATTAAAAGCATTTAATTTAATTTCGGTCCAATTGAAAAAAAAATATGAATTTGTTTTTCATATTTAAATCATTTAAAAGGTCAATAAAAAATATCTGCATTAAATATTTTGATTAAATTTCTTTTAGTAATACAGTATGGCCGGAAATAAAGTATAACAAAACGTAGCGGAATTGTTCACCGTTTTTATTACGTTTTTATTACCAAGGACAGAGGTGTGACGAAGATGCAGTATGATGTTGGTTCCTGAATGGTAATGTCTCTAAGTTTTCGTGAAAAGGCTTTTATTGTGGACCCCAATTTTCGCTTTACGGAATCGATAGTTCCGAGGGACCCAGTGTGAATTATGTTTTTCAACTTTTCGAAGAGTTCCACAGAACCCCACCAACGAAGTGAACAGTGTTATTGTTGGGGAAAGAATTTAGACAGACGTGTGGACGAAAACGCACCTCCACAGATAATGAGCCTGGGAGATTGTGCATGAGAAGATTTTGCATTCACCATAGAAGTCAGCGGCATATTGTTACCGAACTGGATATGAAGAGAATGTCTGTGCAGATATTTGCTAATGAATTGGCAGTTTTTTTTCATTTCGTCTGCAGACTGCCACAACCACAATAAATTATAGAGGCTCGCACATAGGATCGCACAAATCTTCATAGTATTTGAAGATGAACATTTTCTGCACCATATTTGGTCTTCTGATGAATGTTACGTCACGTTGGACGATTAGGCGACTAAGCAACCAGATTTCTCAGATTCGAACGGCCGACGGAGGTTCTTGAACATCCTTTACACTTTGAAAATGATGGTGGTACATTTCTAGTCATGGCATCAATTTTTTGGGAAGATATGAATGATAGACCTGTTACTATATATCAGGAAAGATACAGAGAACTGGTGAGCCCTTTGTGGAAGATTTGAGACGATTTTATCGGGCTGGAAATCTGTGTTTTACACAACAACGATTTTTGCAGGATGGTGCAACAGTATACACATTGGGAACACGCTGGGAACACATTGTATCTTCTTCAACAACACTTTGAGAACCGTATTATCTGAAGGGGAAAAGACTCTCCGTTGCTTTCGAATTCTCCCTATCTCACACCTCCGGATGATTATTTGTCGGCCATACTGAAGGAATGCATCTACCCCGATCCGGTGTCTTGTGACATTGCACAGCTGGAAACCAACAACAATTGTGTGTTGCTTTCTATTTCGTAGGACACAATTGCAGCAATGTTTGCAAACATCCAGTATCGGTATGAAAAATGTCGGGAGTTGAATGATTCACGCCTGTAACATGTCATCCGAATCTTGTACACGTATAGTCAGATCTTTGCTACGTACTATTCTGACATTAGGCACGTATTCTTTTGATTTCTCGCCTTATGACTTTACATAACGGCTCGGTATACTTTATTTCTGGCTTCTGAAAAAATGTGTGTATTCGTAACGAATGAAATTTAGTGGAAAAAGAAAATTTCTTATCCTCAACCTGAAGAAGCTTCTTATTCTAAAGAAACGAAATATTGTATACAAGTAGTAAAGAAAATATTTGTAGTGAAATGATGTTCTAGTTTATTTAAAAAATATATATACAGACTTTGAGGTAATAAACACTTACTTGCACTTTACTTTCTTTATTAGTATTTTTTCAATGCATTCAGAGAAACAGAAACTTGCATCTTTAGTATCGCTGCATTGACGGTTTACATGATTTTGATTTATTCTCTTCAAGAAAAAAAAAGAGATATCGGGTAAAATAAAATTAAGAATCATTAGTTAATCTGAAATCACTACGAAATCTTCACAAACTTCTTTAAATTTAAGGAAATTTAAAATACTAGAGACAGATTCGTGGATGTTTATAAAATATTACTATATGTTCTATTTGGTATCCTGTTAAAATGATCGTAGTATTAGCTGCTTTTCATTTCAAATATACGGAATATCATAATTAACTACAATAATATTATGCACTATGTACAATATGTTGCTTGATCTCTTCATTTAATATTAATATGTATAGAATAATACGGAAGGGTGAGACCAGGTTTTTGGCGATTTTTTTTATTGTTTATTTTAGCTTTTCAGGCGCCAAATTGATTCCGACGATAATACAGTGATAGTTTAACTTCAATTTTAAATCTTTACATACACAGTAATTCAATCCGAAGATTGGTTGAAAGTTCACGGACCCTAGTGACCCCCGAAGGGCGACCCCTAGGAGAAACCGTAACTTATTCTTGGGAACAGATACTAGAGTGGTTTCCCGTTGCCTTCTCTAGGACGCCATTACGGAATGACGTCAGACCGAAGAGAAAGTGAAGAGGTTTTACAACACAGGAAAGGAAATCGAAACATCCATGCTCACAGCCAGGATTTGAACCCGGACGCCAGCACACTGGCCTCACGGCAGACCGACGCCTGAGATCTTTATTTTTAGAAAATTAATTTTGATAAATTCCTTAGCTACATTCCATATATCAACTCCTTTCGTTTGTATTAAAGCTTTTAGTGTTATTGAAGATGATTACATCAATAATTTTATTTTGTTCGTCGTTCTGTTCGTATTGTAAGACTAGACTGTTTGTTACAGGATTAAGTTTGTTTTCTGGTGCGTTACCTAATGGGTTTTCATCTACGCTTAAGCATAATTTCCTAAACGACAATCAGCAATTCTTTACAAAAAGTTAACTAGAAACAACCAGCTTTGAATATCTTCATTTAGAAACTTTATGGTTTCAAATAAGTTGACTATTTCTCCTTAAGACACGTAATAATAATTTCAGACTAAATATTATTTATAAACGTGGAATGACAGGCTTTTATAGTTTTCTTTCTTGAAATTTTCAAACATGTTTAGAAAATAAATTTTAGGTTTTACCCTTGCTTGTTGAATGGTGGTCTTTGAATCTCCAACAGGTAAATGATATGCAGCCATTGGATTTAGAAATCGTACATCATCATCTTTATCATGAATAAAAATCTAGACATAGAGATTAGATTAGAAAATATTTACAAATGATTTAAGATTACTTTAGAATAAAAACACTTACAATTGGTGATTATTAATTTGCAATTACTTTACGTGATCTAGAAAAGGAAAAAAGGAAAAAAAAAACACAATGGCTTAAACATATTCAAAACATTAAAAAAGTCTAAGAAAACACACAAATTGACTAAAATAAAAATAAAAAACAAAGTTTAAAAAGACAAATGACACGTTTTGGACCCATCACGGTTACAACAGAGAAAATAAGGGACAGAGGGAAGCTACTGCGCATGCGAATTGTGTAGTGGAAGAATCGATGTTGGTGGTGTGTGGGGAGGAAGGGGAAGGAAAAAATAAAATAAAATAAAATAAAATATAATAGAAACTGATACAGATTCGTTATTTTTAACATAAATTGATTTTAATATTATAATATGGATGGCTGCTTTGTATGAACATTGTATGATATTTATTTTTTTTTAACTCTCCCAAATATAATATAATATTTTCAAATATAATATATTTTTAAATATCATATTTTCAAGTCAATATATAATAATATATATCATAATAATAATAATACATCTTCTGTAGTAAACTTAAAAGATCAATCCAAATCCTCCATCTCTTTTCTTGATGTCCTTATTACCGATACTAACAATTCTCTTATATTTTCCTTTCTCCAATAAAGCCTTGTTTCTCCAATAATGTCACCAATTATCACTCTTCGTGTCCACTTAGCCACAAAATAAATAGGATCCATATGTTCATTCTACGAGCATTTAAATACTCTTCCAATTCATCCTTATTCAATTCCGAATTAAATTTTGTCACAACCTTCTGATTTCTACAAAATAGCCACCAAATTTTATTAATAATAGATTCCGACAATCCTTAAATAAAATCTATAGCAATTTAATTCTCCCAAACCTCTTCAACAGAAACATATTTCTTTATTTCCTTATCATCCAGCTTTGGAAAAACCATTACGCCATATTTTCCAGGGCTCCAACGTAATTCTGACATTTATCCTATCAATAAAATTACAAAATATTTTCATCTCAATACACACAATCAGTTTACTGACAATATTATGTATAAAATTCAATGTTTGAACGAACCATGCCTGTATATTGGTCAAACGTCCCGCCCTTTATTTCTACGATTTTGCGACCACCTCGGAGCCAATAAAAATAATAATCAATATCAAACGGCTACCCATTGCCAAGAAACTAACCACCAAATAGACACCAACTCCGTTACAATCATAAATAGGGAATACAACCTCTTTATACGCCTCATCGTGAATCGTATTTCATTTCATTCAATCCATGTTCATACAATGCAGCCAATTCAAATATACAGTGGATACAATATTAAAATCTATTTAAGTTAAAAATAACCAATCTTTATCATTTTTTTTCCTTCCCCCTTCCCTACCTTATCTTAATACACTTTCCTCAATCTTCATCTCCACCACATTACCAACATCGATTCTCCCACTACACAATTCGCATGCGCAGGAGCTTCCCTCTGTCCCTTATCCACATATTTAAATTCAGGAGTTACGTATATTTTTTTCTTCCCAGTGCGATTATGGACTCGTGACGGGTCCGAAACTTGTCACTTGTCTTTTCAAACTTTGGTTTTTATTTTTATTTTAGTCAATTTGTGTGTTTTCTTAGACGTTTTTAATGTTTTGAATATGTTTAAGCCATTGCCTTGTTTTTATTTCTTCCCGTAAACGAGGCTTCAACGAAGGGCAACTCTTCGCATTGGACGTTACTTTCAACGAGACGCTTCAGTGGCTGCTTTCCTGGCAAACTAAGTTGTGACCTTGGGGAATTTCTCCGCATCGCCTTTTATTGCTGGATTAGCTTGATATCGTAGGAAACTTCGGAGATGGTAAATAACGCACTGTCTTTTCGTTATCATGCTACTTCTGCTCTTCATCTCAGAAAACCTTTATTAGGTGGAGATACTGTTCTATTGCTTTTCAGAAACAAATGACACCGTGATGTCAGTAATTGTAGTTACTTATTAAAACTGCACTAGAGTAAATGACCTTTCCAAATCAAGGCGAAGACACTGGGATCAAAAAGTAGATTTCACTATCCTCACTTCTATCCCGAGAACCACGTAGAACGAAAATAAAGTCGTGATTCCTAAAGTAATTCACAATTGTCTTAGATTAATCCATCGCATTAGGCCAGACGACGGGCCACAACACTACATTGATGTTTTGTTACAACCATCTGATTGGAGGGATTAAAGTCTATTCTTCATTTTTATTCTCTTAGTTTTATTTGCTAAGTTTGGTTGCGGGTTCATCGAACGAATTGATGCTCCTGAGGAAATACTTCCAAAATTCCTTTCATCATTGTGTAAGTTGATGAACATTACAGTAAAGGCACCTGTCAGACTAATAAAAGGATGCATCCAATGCCTTCTTTATTTTTTCTTCATCCTTTCTTTGTAGACCAAAGAGGCAAATACAATCCGTTTCTTCTCGTTGACTTCATAACTGACTGGATCAGAACCGTCTTCGTGTGAATTTCTTCCTTTTCTTCCCTTCAACGAGTGTCGAGCGGCAGTTGTAACTCATGTGCATTGAAACGAAAGAGAGGAAAAGAAAAAAAGAATAATAACGGAAAAAAAGAAAAAAATTACAAAATTATTATTGATATACAAATGGAACGAAAGTTAGGGAGGGGGAAATGAAAATAAAATTCAAGAAAATGGAAAAGGCTTAAAAAAATATTTCGATTGAAAACAATAAGACATCAAATGTGGGCTGAGAGAGGAAAATGTGTCAGATACAAAAACATGAACCAAAATAAAATAAAACC
>JAFIDM010049286.1:105177-117783 GCA_023159025.1 Thereuonema tuberculata
ACGGGGAATCCACTTTTTTAGGGGGATGGACGATTCCACAGGTAACAATATTGCGACAGCTGTTGTTGTTTCTACCGCTGGTAGTGCATGTGCAGTGTCAGGGTTAGACGTATTGTAGGGTACAGTGTAGAATATACTGCGACAAATTGTGGCTTATCTTGCATGGAGAAAAATGTACTATCACCATCTGCTTGCTGCCGACAAGGACCATCGACTCACAAGCATTGACCACTCATGCCAACATGAAAGTTGATGGGTCGCCGCCGTGATCGTGCTTGTTTTATCTTAATGGTACAGTTAAACCTACAATTGTCGCATTTGCACCATGGAAAAACCACGTGTTTTCCAGGAATTTCAACTTGTATTCTCTAAAGTGACTGTCTGATTTGGATTCACTTCCACATTTATCATCGCACCAGAATTTTGTCGTACCCCACCTTCAACAATGACAATGCATTACATCTACATTAAATCTACATAAAATGGTACGCTCCACATATTAGACTCATCGTTCAGCATTGTTTGCGCCAGCATTTTATCGATCGCAGGGTCATTAGTCGATCATTTCCTATTGCCTGGCCATCACATTCTCCGGATATAAAGCCTTGTGATATCTGGTTATCCAACCTTTTAAAAAATATATTTTATCGTGGAAATTTTGTCAGATATAAAGGACCGTATTATGCTATATGCGCGAAACATCACGGGGATCAATTGTGGTCAGGCGTTGAACACACTGTTCATCGCTTGCAAATTTCACAACTTCACGATGGGGAACACATCGAGCAATATTCCTTCCATCGTTAAACAGTCTGTGTGAGCAGAGATGTCCCGTGCGGAACGAGAAATGCCTTTTTGATTGTGATTTTTGTTGATTATTGTTTATTTGTTTTTTTGTTTTTCGTGTAGTTTGCTGTAAAGCGCCCCCGGGAAACTTTTTGAACTTTGTTTCTTTTCTTTTTTTTTCTTTTTTTTTGGGGGGGGGGGGGTTAATCCTTTTCTTTTCTTTTGCATCTTTCGAATAGTCTGTCTGCAAATTTTGATTTCAGTTCGGTTACTGCTTACATCTACAGAGTGATCTGAATAGGCCAACTCATATATTATAAAACAAGTTTAATTACGATCACCTTATGTATGAAAACAGTATTATAAAACTCATATTTTATAAAACTCATATATTATAAAACTCGTAATAATTTCAAACCTAGAGAAGTGCTCTAGACGTAGACTCTTGAGGATAAGCAAATTTAAAACTAGAAGTAGTAAAAAGAAATCTTAAATTCTTAATCTTAATAAGTAAAAATATAAACATTACGAATTTTTTTATTATATTCTAGATTTCTTTCTTAATTCTAATTAATTTCATTTATCCTCAACAATCTACGCTACAGTTCTCCTCTAGATTTGAAGTGATCATGAAGGTTTTATATATTTATATAAATATGTTTTATATTAAATATATTGAAAGGGAAAACAACCAGGAAACGATCTCGGAAGAAGTTTTTTTGATAACTGTAAAAATGAAAGGATTTAAAAGCGTTAAAGATATAAAAAGGATAGTTGTGGATAGACTTATGATTGCAGAGACATAGCAACTATAGAAGATATATATATATATAAAAGATATACAATACTAAAATAAAATTTTGTTGGGATAGACAAAATGCCATTAGTGCGCATGTGTGCGCAGATGACGATTGAATCCGGATTTCCGGTGTCACTTTTTATTGTAAGCATCCAAGATGTCGACGACCATGTAAGTAGGTTAAGTTTTAAATATATGATCAAATGAAATACAAAACACTCTGCTGACTTTTATTTAAAACACAAAAAACAACAGGTTATGGTCCAGCAACACTTCCAGATGCGCCTGAACTATTTAGAAAAGAAAAGAAATAAATACTTTTGAACTAAAGCGATAAGCCTTTAAGCCTAATTTTCGGAACTAACGGGAAAGATGCGTAGAATTGTAGAACCGTTGACGAAAGACAATTTTGATATTTGGAAGATAAAAGTTCAAGCCTTACTTATCAAAAATGAATCGTGGGCGTACGTAAATGGCAGTAAAATTAATTTATTAGAAGGAGATTCTAAATCTCAAAGAGCGATCGAAGAATGGACGATAGCTGATGAAAAGGCGAAAGCAGATTTAATCCTGGCGATTAGTTCGGCGGAACTAAAACGAATAAAAGGATGTGCCACAACCTATGAGATTTGGGAAAAGTTGCATCAAATTTATCAGTCACAAGGACCTGCTCGGAAGGCGATGCTGCTAAAAAGACTCATTTTGCTGAAAATGCAAGAAGGTGAAAATATGAGTGATCATTTAGACAATTTTTTCGACATCGTAGATAAGCTGGAAGAAGTGAATTTAAAGCTTGTGGATGAACTACTTACAATATTATTGCTATATAGTATCCCTGATGTGTATGACTCCTTCAGAATAGCAATAGAGACTCAAGAAACATTACCTACTCCTGAAATACTTAGGATTAAGATGATGGAAGAGTTTGAAGCTAGGAAGCGAGATTATTTGAACAGTAATTCGACAGATGCAATGTATGCTTGCAGAAAAAATACAGAGAGAAATAAAAGTTCTAATAAAGAGGAAGTTACAAATAAAGAAGAAGTCAAATTTAAATTTAAATGTCATAGATGTAATAAAGTTGGTCACATGGCGAAAGATTGTAGAGCTAAATTACCTAGTAAAAGGAAACAACAGTCTACAAGTAGCCATACAACGAGACGCGTTGAAACATCAATGGAAGTTAACACTGTTAATCAGAAAGGAAAATGGTGTCTCGATTCTGGTGCATCATCTCACATGTGTGCAGATAAAGGAAGTTTTATCAAACTTGAAAAAGCCGAAACATCAACTTTAAGACTAGCAGATGACAAAACTACAGAAATAAAAGGAACAGGAACTGTTAAAGTAAAGGTAAACAGTAACAACACTGTTAAACTTCATGATACTTTGCTTGTACCTGACCTTCGATCGAATTTACTCTCAGTGGGGAAAATGACGAATTACGGTCTCACAGTAATATTTGAAAGGGATAAGGCGATTGTGATAAATCCAAAGAATAAATGGAAAATAATGACTGCCAAAAAGAAGGAACGTCTTTATTTTGTATCTGAAATGAGACAAAAGACCAGAATTGCAGAAGAGGAATGTAATTCGATTCAAGAATGGCACGAGAGGTTTGGTCACCTAAATGAAAGGAATTTAACGGAATTAATGACCCAGAATAAAGTGTACGGACTAAAATTTGATACAAAGGAAAAACTAAATCCTTGTGAAATATGTATCAAAGGGAAACAAACCCAAACACCTTTTCCAAAGGCAAGTGAAAACAGATGTAAACAAACGTTGGAATTGATTCATACAGACATTTGTGGCCCGATGCCAGTTGAATCCCATGGAGGCTCCAAATATTTCGTTACGTTCATCGATGACAAGTCACGATGGTGCGATGTTTACTTCTTGAAGAAAAGAAGTGAGATCTTACACGTTTTCAAGCAGTACAAGGTTTCGGTTGAAAATGAAACTGAGAAGAAAATTATATGCTTAAGATCGGACAATGGGACTGAATATACTAGTGGAAATTTCAGTAAATTCCTACACGAGAATGGAATTAAACGCCAGTTGACTGTAGAATATACACCTCAACGAAATGGAGTAGCGGAAAGGGAAAATCGAACTCTAGTCGAAATGGCCAGATGTATGTTGATCCAGGCTGGATTACCTACAACCTTTTGGGCAGAAGCAATTCTTACTGCAACCCACATTAGGAATAGATGTCCTTCACGAAGTTTAAAAGGTGAAATCCCATATACACTGGAAAGGTAAAAAACCAACAGTAAAATACTTTCGTACTTTTGGAACAAAAGCGTTCATACTTGACAAAACACCCAACAAAGGAAAGTTCAAGTCAAGGTCAAGAGAATGTATTTTCATTGGTTACTCGCCAGAATCCAAAGCATACAGAGTTTGGGATCCAAAGTCAAGAAAGGTCTACCGAAGTAGAGATGTCAAGTTTATCCATGAATTCCAACCAAATAAGGAAATAGAAGACATCATTGATGACGAGTTTTTATTCAAACCGACAAACACCACCAATAAGGAGGATACTTTCTCAGACGAAGCTGACAAAGAAGTCGATCCACAGGATGTACCTGGGGAAAACATTCAGAAAATGAAGAAAGGACAAGGTCGACCAAGAAAAATCCGAACTGGAAAACCAGGAAGACCAAGGAAACAATATGTGATGATTCCTGATACGTCAGAAGAACAGTCTGAAGCAAGTGAACAAGACGTTCAAATTAACGACCAAGAAAACCAAAAAGAATCAGCGAAAAGCGAAACAGTTGAAATGACTAGCATTGGTGAATTCGAAGATCCTGTAACAGCAAAAGAAGCTCTTGTCTCTCCCGAAGCAAGTGAATGGAAACAGGCAATGCAAAAAGAATATGAAGCATTAGTCAAGAATAAAACTTGGACACTCGTTGATCGTCCAAAAGGAAGACAAGTTGTTGATTCAAGATGGATTTTAAGAACCAAATATAAAGCAGATGGATCAATTGAACGCAGGAAAGCAAGAATCGTAGCAAAAGGTTTTCACAAAAACCAGGAATTGATTTTCAAGAGACTTTTTCTCCCGTTGTTAGACTGGAATCGATTCGATTGATTATAGCTATAGCAGTAGAGTTGGAACTCGAAGTCCATCAACTCGATTTCGTCAGTGCATACTTAAATGGAGAAATCGAAGAAGAAATTTACATGGAAATTCCGGAGGGATTGGAAAGCATAATGCCAGAAAATATTTCGAAAACAACCTTCAAAAATAAAGTTTTCAAAATACATAAAGCTTTATATGGTTTGAAACAGTCGGGAAGGCAATGGTATAAGAAACTCGACTACGAACTGAAACGAATGGAGTTTAAACCATTAAATGCAGATCCCTGTGTTTTCATAAAGAAACGGAATGAAGAAACTACAATAATTGCAGTTTATGTTGATGATTTATTGATCGCTTCAAGCAATGTCAAAACCCTACAAACAGTTAAGAAGAATTTGGCAAAGTCATTTGAAATGAAAGACTTAGGACCAATGCATTATTGTTTGGGAATACAGTTAAAACAGGACATGCAGAAGAAGCAGATTACAATGAATCAAAGTAAATATATTCAAGATATATTAAAACGTTTCGGAATGGAAAATTGCAAACCAATTTCGCCACCCCTTGATCCAAATACCAAGTTGGCGAAAAATGCGAAGCCAAAAACAGAAGAAGAAGAAAAGGAAATGAAGAAAATTCCTTACCAGAATCTTATCGGTTCATTAATGTATTTAGCCACATCCACACTTCCTGATATCTCTTATGCTGTAAGCATCTTAAGTCAATTCAACACTGACTACAACCAAGAACATTGGAAAGCAGGAAAAAGAGTTTTACGCTACTTAAAAGGGACAGAAAACTGCGGTTTGACATTTACAAAAACCAAGGAAGAATTGATCGGTTTTGTAGATGCTGATTGGGGTGGAAATGCCATCGACCGAAGATCATATACTGGTTATATCTTCAAACTGGCCAACGCAGCCATAGGATTGGAAGCTAGAAAACAGCGAACAGTCGCGTTATCAAGTGCAGAAGCAGAGTATATGACAATAACGGAAGCTGCAAAAGAAGCTATATATCTCAGGTAATTTATAGCAGAAATTATGGGAAACTTTGAAAAGCCAACCATACTGTTCAACGACAATTCCGGTGCCAGATACATGACTGAAAACCCAGTTTTTCTTAACCGAACCAAGCACATTGATATCAGATATAATTTCATCCGTGAAGCAGTGCAAAATAAACAAGTGACTGTAAAGTATTTGCAAACAGAAGAAATGCCTGCAGATGTAATGACAAAAGGACTGTTTACTCCAAAGCATGTGAAGTGCATCCAGTGTATTGGACTGTCAGTGATACCCTCATGAACTATGTTTAAACTATGGACTGTTTAAATTATGGACTGTTTTAAATGGACTGTTTAAATTAAAGTTTTTAATTAAACTAATGTCTTTTTGAGGGGGGGTGTTGGGATAGACAAAATGCCATTAGTGCGCATGTGTGCGCAGATGACGATTGAATCCGGATTTCCGGTGTCACTTTTTATTGTAAGCATCCAAGATGTCGACGACCATGTAAGTAGGTTAAGTTTTAAATATATGATCAAATGAAATACAAAACACTCTGCTGACTTTTATTTAAAACACAAAAAACAACAAATTTATTACTTTTGTTTATTATTTTTTTTTTTGAATAAATTACTGATCACTGTTATCAAGCAGAAATTTTTCTAAAACATAATAAAAGAATGAGAAAAAAAAAGTTGAAAATTCCTTGTTTTTCAATGAAAACGTTTAAGAAGAAGATATAATCCTACGAAAATAAAATTTTGACAAGTGATCTCTAAGGTTCATAAGATCCTTCTTCATCAAGTTGTCGGGAAGACTAACATTCCCAAGCGGGGCAGTGCGTTCGGCATGAGAGTTGCTATTCCACCAGCAGTAAATTCTGGTGTAAAAAGAAAGTGCTGCACTAGATGCTGAAATACATTGTATATTCAGCAACAATCTTGTGATTTGGTTATAGCAACTTTTATGATTGTAATAAAAAATTAACTATCTGACTTATTGTTGAATATTTATTAGAACATTCAAGGAAAGTCAATCTTAGAGCAAAAATTAATCTTAATTCACATTTGGAAAAAGTTCAAAGAGTGAATGTACTCAATTTAAAACATAAAAATTGTTTATTTGACGATCGTAAGAACGTGTTCCGGTTGATGTGACATGTATAAAAAAAAAATGGAAGTAAACTATGTATGTTCGGAGTGATAGAAGATAAAGATATGGAAATAATATTCTATACAGTGTTATGATTAAATTCATTGATGGCCATGAATATCTGAAATGTTATTGATTATTACAAAGGAAACGATGAATCCAAATCAGATAAAGTGAGATCCAATGAGTAAACACATAGGCATTCGATCAAGTGAATCATTACAGAAAGAATCTGAGTAATGACAATATGGTATATTTACTTATATAAAACATATGACAGAAACTGGTCAAGCATATGGATTAAAAAAATAACAAGTGACTCTAGAAGAAAAGTTTTTCACGGATATTTTGTCATGCCATTTTTTTAATATCTATCTCTATTTTTAACTCATTTTTTTATTTCCTTTCTTATTTATTATTTTAACCTGGAAAAATTTTGTTTTGGTTTATTTGTTTTTAGCCTATTCTCTCTTGCTTTTCCTTCGTTTTGCCTGGTTTCTATGGCAACATTAATTTTGCTTCATTGAGCAACTATATTTTCCGGTGGGAACTTGACCTCCTTCTTTCTTTTTGCCCTCATTACTATTTGACCTCTCTTGTGTTTGAATAATTTTTGCTGTCTTGTACCATCCTTAACGAATTATTTAAGCTATTATTTTCTGTGGAAACCTCCTCTACCCTTTCGTCTCAAGATGTATTTGAATTGCACACAGACATCGTTTCGGCTATCACTCTAGTAAATACAAAAAATGTAATCTCCCACCTTATAGAACAATACGAATATCATCTAGGTTGTGTGTGTGTGGTCGGTTCGCACCGAAGTGCGAGCTTCGTTGCCGAAGCATCCGTGCTCCAGGGAGCGCTAGTGTTCCCAAGACGGCGAACCCCTAGCAGACTCCCTAGAATTACAAGGGAAAGATACTGGGGTGGTTTCCCGTGGCCTTCCCCAGGACGCCATTAAGGAATGACGTCAGACCGAAGAGAAAGTGAAGAAGAGGCTACAACACAGGAAAGGAAATTTTTGAAACATCCATGCTCGCTACCGGGATTTGAACCCGGGCGCTGGCACATTGATCTCACGACAGACCGACGCCTGAGACCGCTCGACCACACCAGCGCGGCTATCATCTAGGTTAGAGACTCCTAATTTTAATGCAGTTAGTATTAGATAATTTGACGGACAATCAGCAGACGGGCTCGTTTTATCCGTACTTTGTTTCATCGCCAAGTGAATGTGTTCAGCAAACTCTGGAATTTGTGAAAATTCATTGTATCATGTTTGTCCTTCAAGAAATCATCTAACTGGGCACATGAGCAAAACTACAGTTCAATCTGTAGATAACCAGTGACTTAAAGACTAGGACAATTATGTAAGTAAGTTTCTCTTCATTTTCCTGATCAGATCGGCGAAACTGCTATTATCTGGAATTTCAAGTATCTTCTGTCAACTGTTTTCTCCAAGGTTTTGCGTTTTTATCTCTTTTATTCATTTATTTGACTATGTTATCTCTTGTCTCATTACCATCTTTGCATCTTTCTTCTGATTCTTTTTGGCCCAGCGGAATAAGGATAAACATTACTAACTTCCACATGAAAAGTTATACTGCATATTTATCAGAAGATATGTAATCAAGCTATAAATCTGTGTTATGTGGATAAGTTGGGAGATTAACTATAAGAAGTTACTTCATTTATCTGATGTTGTATATATGATCTACACTAAAGCTTTTTATCACATCTTTCCCTATATTGTTATTTCCTTCAGTTATTTATTCTGTTCAAGGACAGAACAGTTGAAATGAAACAAATTGAATGAAATATTCAACACTTATAAATTACATCTGAAAAGATTAACAGTGATTTTAATTTCAAATTGAACTACAAATAAATACATTTCGCTTTAATCGAAAATTATTTTAAAATTTAAATAGAAATCATTAGAATTTACTTACTGGAGATTGAAATTCTCCTGAAGATTGTTCCCAGGGATCTGGACTTTTTCCTTGGCTTTCTTCCTCTTCCTTCTAGTTTAAGGTAAAATTTATAAAAAGTGCACTTCAGATGACTAGGAGACATACCAATACTCCATAGAGCGTGACAGACAGAAAAATGGAAATATATACTGAAAAAAAAAGCTCAAAAGATGTGCTCATGTGGATGGGATTCGGAATAGTCTGTGTAATTACGGATAGGATAGAAAGTAAGCTATCTTTTATCCGTGCTGCAATCGATAATAAATTGTTCTTCTGTAGTAATAATGAGAATGTCAGACATCAGTGATTTCCAAAAAAAAAAAAAAAAAAAAGATAGACTTAATGACACAAATCTATCAGCGGCTTCTGCGATTATAATTCTTATTGCAAGTGCAATAGTATTTAAGATTCGGGCTATCTACATAACAAAAAACTTCGCTGCCTCTACACTTGGATCCTGTGGACGGAAAAAGATTTTTTTTTTCCTCCAACGCTCGAGCTCTTATCACTCGCCTTTAGCCTCGACAAGATGCAATAAATATGAGCTATTTAGCCAAAGAATCGTTGCCCAGGATATATCATAGAAGGCAGCACACACTGTACCCTCATAAACACAGAAGAAGAAAGTAACATCTAAACCTCCAGGTTTCGACACATCTGCCTCGTGAAAGGCCGCTGCCTAGACCACAAGGCTATGCCGGAACAGCAAGATATTAGATATGGTTGAAATTAGATCTGCTGTTAATTCCTTTGCTTTCATTTTACGCTTTCGACTTAGAATTCTTGTTACAACTCGACGGATTCAATTGACACTCCAGTAAACACAAGAATTCTGCTCTAAAAACGTAAAACCACCACAAGAAATAATAGCAGTGCTAAATATCGGTCCAGAGAATTTCATTTCCTCCATAACAGTTAATCGGGAACTTTACAGATTAAATATTTATTACTGTAGTGCAGTACGTAGCCTCTCGTTAATAGATCAATATAAAAATCGTACAATGATGCAAAGAACATCTATCTGGAATTTTGTCGACTTTCGTCTTTCAATTTGTTTCTCATTATTTTAGAAATACTTTGTGTTTGGAAACAATAGGAGAAACTGATTGATTTTTATCCTGACTGAGTGTTTATAGCTGTTAAGCAAGGAGACGAATCTGTAATGTTGTAGATAGCTACATCAAGACTATCTTTAGACCTTAAATCATTCTGTCTGATAGTTCAATAGCTGTAATGCATCTGAACATTCTCCAACTATGTGAATGCATTGGTATCGACAATGTTTCTTGATGTCTGCTCCTGAATTTAGACGGATAATATTTCCATCCATGCTGCAAAATTTAAATAGCACGAGAATGAAGTAAAGCAACCACTCTTGGAGTTCTCAGTCACTGCACTTTAATAATAATGGGAACTTATTACGACATGATCCCTCTATCTTTATCATTCGAAGTTTTCAGACATTATAGGTGGAATAATACAAACTACAGTGGTCTTACATGCGAGACCTGTATAAATGTATTCCTTTCAGTATAGCTACTGTTCATAATGTTCACTCTGACAGCAACTCTATATTAATAGATGGGCTATATACAATGGCATCTATATCCATTATTTTATTTATTTCTATATTTATAATGGGTAAAATGCATTTTTAAAATCGTTTATAGGGTCCGAGAACTTTTCTTTTTTCTTATACAGCGTATTATCGTTTTTGAAATGTGCAGACGCACAATTGCATTTTTTTATAGGTAAATAGAATAAAATTCATAAATTTCATTTTACTAAAAAGTGATTTTAAAATAAAAGTCATTGGAAGATACTTACTGACATTTCCAAATTTACTTCCCACAAATTTGGACCTTTTCCTTGGTTTCCTGGATATTGCTGCTGTTTTAAGACAAAGTACATTTCATTTTTGTAGTTATTTCAGTCCATTTTTAATTAAATAAGTTTGAAAATATAAATACAGCTATTGGCGTGAGCGATGGTAAATGGGCGGATGAAATTGAGTTTTGAAAGATACAAATAAAGAGTTTTGAAAGACAGTACTTACTGGGGGTTGTAGATCCACTGAAGATTGTTCCCATGGATATGGGTTGTTCCCAAGACTGTTTTCTTGGCTTTCTGGATACTGCTGCTGTTTTAGACAAAGTTCAGTTTATTAATTTAGGCGTAAAAGTGATTGGAAGTAATTTGTTAATAGTTTTAAGAAAAACAACGAACTGCAAATGTACTTCAGTTATTTTTATGGTAACGGAGTAACATACTGATATTACTTTTTATTCCATTGACCGAATTTCTGTATCATTTAGCTATGTTTATCAAAATCAATATAGAACCTCCAAAACTAAAATAAACCACAATAAATTCATAATAAAAGTTATATTGAGAAATTCATACGCTGTAGACCTCAAATGAATTTTCTGAGAGCTTTAAA
Source organism: Thereuonema tuberculata (assembly GCA_023159025.1). Lineage (NCBI taxonomy): Eukaryota > Metazoa > Arthropoda > Chilopoda > Scutigeromorpha > Scutigeridae > Thereuonema > Thereuonema tuberculata. Next base: position 116,429 of record JAFIDM010049286.1, read on the forward strand.
AGAAAAAAAAAAGAGCATAAAACATTTTAAAATCAATTGGTTAGACCAAGTGTTTCCTAGAACAGCTCTCTTTGTTGCTTATTTAAAAAAAATAAAATTGCTGTAAAATTCTTGCGTTTTTAGTTTTGGAGGTTCCATATTGATCCCGATGGTTATTTCTATTGGCCTCTATAGTGAGACCTAGCTGTTAACTGATGACTAACCTTAGCTGATAGGCAATGCAATTAATGTCATCACTAAGACATTGGCCTCTCACCTCTTGAGTACCGGGATTCGGTTCTCCTGGGGTTTCGTGATGGTGGACAATCCACGCAGGGATGGTTTTTCGGGGTTCTCCCGTTTCCCTTGCACTTCTCCCACCATAGTTTTCAGTCTTTCTCTCCGACTGTCCTCATTTCCGTGGGAAAGCACAATAGACCTAAAGTTCACGGTGCTTTACTTCCCTGCCACAATCGACCTTACCTAATGATCGCCAAAAAGACGTGAAAAAGCTGTTTTAGATGTCACTCAATAAACAATTGGCCTCATCCATTGATGTTGATGCTCACTTTCCTTGGAACTTATTGACTGTGATAGTATGAATTAACATATGCCCATAAAAGTAGTAGGTGCATTATATACATTGGTACATTATATACTATGTGGACACCAGTGGGATTCACAACAGTAAATATGCAGATGAAATCCATTTTTAAAAAATAAAAATTAGTAGATTATACTTACTGGTACAGATAGATCCACTAAGGAGTTTTCCCATGGATTTGGATTGTTTCCAAGATTCTTCACTTGGCTTTCTGGAAACTGCTCCTATTTTAGACAATTTGCATTTATTAATGTAAAAAAAAAGGATTCGAAGTAATTTATTGACAGTTTCGTTTACTAAGGGATCGGTTTTGTCGTTACTTTTTCAAAAATACTAACTGCAAATGTAAATCAGTTGCTTTTTGAGGTAACGGAGTAGCTAACTCTTTTCCCTTACATTGACCGAATCTCTATAACTTATGAATACAATTAAAAAGATCTACAATACGAATTATTTCTTTAATAGTTTCCGGAAAAAGTTTTGCCGTGAAATTACTTAGTTTTGTTACTCTACTGTGGATGTTTCAGCCGAAAGCATCTTCAGGTAAATTTGATATGCATTAATTTTGAAAATTCATTCGATTGATAAAAATAATGAATTTTCATTTTGCAAGTAACTGTCAACTGGAAACATTACAACCAAGAAAAACTTAACAGCATTTAGACTTTAATCAGATTAGTTTTTTTAACTTCATTTTAAATTTATGAGTTTCATTTATGCTTTACGAATAAAAAACTTTCGTTTTAAATTTTGAATGATTTTTAAATATGCA
>JAFIDM010049286.1:128170-185832 GCA_023159025.1 Thereuonema tuberculata
AGGAGTTCAATATGAATATCATTTATTTATTTATGAAGAAGTTTATTATTAAAAAATTTGCATTCATTTTTCATTTCACTTTCTTTGTCCTGTTCATCAGATAAGTATTATCATTTCCTCAGATTGGATAACAGAATGCTTCTTGACACTAAGAAGTAAAACAAATTCTCTATTTTTGAAAAACACAAGATTGAAAAAGATGTTCTGAGCTAATTTTTTTTAGAAACAATGACTTCCACGACAGCCCAAATGTAATTTGAATATCGGCCTGTGAAATATTCACGGAAGTAAAATAAATTCCCTACTTTTGAAAAACACAAGATTGAAAAAGATGCTCTAAGCTAATTTTTTTACAAACCATGACTTCCACGACAGCCCATATGTAATTTCAATATCGGCTTATTTGTTAAATTAATATTATAATATTGTTAAAATAAAAAAAATTTATTTACCACTTTCGTAGTAGTGATCGCTGCGATTTATCATTATGAAATATAATGACAACCTTCTGCCATAAAAGAAAAGGTTCGTCGAAGTTGAGGCAATATTAACAGAAATAAAACAAATGCCACATTTTTGAAATATCCTGAAATTTTTGAAAAATATAAGATTGAAAAAGATGTTTTAAGCTCATTTTTTAAAAGCCTTGACTTCCGCAACAGCCCACATGTAATTTGAATGACTAAGCCAACTTTTGTTCAAATTAAAGACATTAAAAAATTGATTTACCAGTTTCAACAATAACAATAACAATAACGAATGTCCAACAGCCAATACCAATAATCCTGTCTCGATAACAATGAGGGCACGTGCAGCGTCATTATCTCCTATTGATTGATTATTGAGAGAGCAAAGACACAGCCGAAATTATGTAAAAACCAAGGTTTTGCAACCTCTCTGATAAATTTTGACGCATGAACTTCATACATTTCAGTGTAAACTTCATTTATGTGGGAAAGATAAATCTCATGATAATAATTGTGTAAGCGCGATTCGTTGTTGTGAAGTGGAGAAAATAGTAGAGACGCCATCTTTAGACATGGGCGTGACGTCATTGCTAACGTGTTCCAACGCTGCACTGGAATTTGTTATTTCAAATTACAAACATACAAATTTACAAATAAAGTCCATACAACTTTCGCCTATTAATAGGATGATTGTCTTCTTGAAAAGTTTGTGTAAAGCAAAGAATAATTAAGAATATCTTGACGGAAGATAATATTCTTAATAGTGATTAAATTATGAGCATAATAGAGAAAATAATCTAGTTAAGGCCTTGTGATTCAAGTGGAAATGATGTCCAGTGAAATGATGCATGATTTACAAAGAGAACTTTCCGAAGAATTCTTAATTTAATGTTGAATTAAATAAACATAATTAAAGAATGTAAAAAGCTGATGATATTTGAACTTTCACAAGACATCAAGTTTATTTAATTAGTAGAATACTTTGTAAATAAATAAATAAATAAATAAATATTTCTTTGTTGATATAATTTTGTTCATCTAATATTTTCGTTGGATAAAACTCTCTCCTGAATTGAGATATAGACTAGTCAGTGCCAGAAGAGTGTTTGTTGGATTAAAATCTTGTCCTTTTTTTGACAAAATTAATATAAAACAATGTTACAACTGTGGTAAGTATAGGCATTTGGCGAAATTCTGTACCCCAGTCCAACCTGCTTGCACTCACTGTGGTGAAGAAGGTCATTGTTGTAAGGAGTGTAAAGTAAAACATACAAATTCTAATATCAAATGTGTTAATTGTATCAGATGGTCTAATAGATTCAATGTAATGAATGTAGAAATAAATCATAGAGCTACAGACCCAAATTGCCCAATTGCCTTGAAGGTAAAACAGAAATTCATTGCTAATATAGATTATGGCAAATATGGATAAAACTTGTGATTTAAATGTGATACAATTAAATATGCATCACTGCAGAGCGGGGACACGCAATTTAGTTAAATTCTTAAATGATAATAAATTTGATTTAGCTCTGTTACAAGAACCTCTTATACTTACAATGACAAAGTTGTTGGTTTTCCATCACACTATAGAATAATATATTGTACTATTAGTAAACCTTTAATATGTATTCTTATTTGTAATCCTCAATTATCAGTTGTATTTTTAAAACTTAAGAGCAATGAGTGGTGCACAACTATTTCTGTCATGTTGGATGAAATAATATATTTCTCTTCAATCTATTGTAAACCTTCAGTTGACATTATAGACACTGTAAATGACTTAAAAACGCTTTTAGGCAACATTTCTAAAAACAGCTTTATTATTGGAGTTGATTCAAATGCTAGAAGTACATCATGATATGATAGGATTGACAATGATAGGGGTAGGACTTAGGATTATAATATAATAACCCAACAGTTAAATATCATAAATGACAAAGAAGACCCTACTTATATACTATATCACCAATGGGGGAGAGTACAATTGATCTTACCTTGGCAGGAAATTATTCCATGAAATTAATAAAATTTTGGGAAATTATGGAAGAAGAAATGTGCTCTGATCATGCCGCCATTAAATTTGTATTAAATACAAACTTAACTAGATATGAAACCCCTGATAGAAACTATAATTTAAAAATAGCAAACTGGAATATTTTTCAAGACCAGCTAAGAAGTAAAATTGAGACAATGAACATACATCAGGATTTAACCAACTCAAATGATATTGATCAGTATACTTACCAACTAACAAAAATAATTAAAGATGCAGCAGATTTGTCAATTCAGAAAAAGAAACCAGGTAGAAAAGCTGTCCCATGGTGGACTTCTGAATTAATCACATTACGTAAACAAGTCAACAGATCCAGGAGACGCTTTCAAAGACAAACAAATCCTGACCTTAGAGCTAGTAGAGAGATTGAATACAGACATCTAAAAAAAGGAATATATATTTGAACTTAATAGGACAAAGATAGCTTCTTGGAAAGCATACTGTACTACTGAAGGCAACCAGAACCCATGGAAAAACATTTATAAAATTTTAACTAGAAATAGATATAACAACTGTGTTGCTGTCAGTCATCAAAAAACCATAATGTCCAAGACATAATTAGTGATGTAGTAGAAAACATGTTCCCTCAGGACAATCCTACAACAGAAAGTAATATCCATCATATAATTCGTCATGCGTCTAATGAAATTAATAATCTTGATATCAATTTAAATGAGATTACAAAAAAAGACCTTAGGGGCCGTCCATTAATTACGTGAGGTGTTTTTTCAAAACTTTGGACCCCCCCCTCCCCCTTGGTGAGATTTGGTGAGATTTTGCCGGACCCCCCCTCCCCCTTTTGACCTCACGTAATTAATGGACGACCCCTTAAAGAAGCTGTATTTTCTATTCACCCTGAAAAAGCACCTGGAGAGAATGGACTATATGCCGAATTATATAGAAAAGGTTATCATATAATTGAAGATAATTTACTTAGGTTATATAGTGCTTGTTTGACTCATTCATATTTTCCAAAACAGTGGAAATCAGCTAAAGTCCTGCTAATCAAAAAAGCTATAATAATAGCTGAAACGAATAATGAAAAATACCGGCCAATAAGCCTTCTACCAGTTGGAGGAAAAATATTGGAAACAATTATTGCTACAAGACTGATCTGGCATGCCACGATTAACAGTTGGATATCTGAAAGGAAATATGGCTTTATAAAAGGAAAATCTGCTGAACAAGCTATATATGATCTAACTGATTTTTTTCAAAAAGGCTTTCAAAGAAATGAATTCACTGCGGTTATCTTTCTTGATATTCAGGGAGGCTTTGATAATGCCTAGCATCCCAGCATTATTTACGAATTGATGCAATTGAAATGCCCTGGTTATTTAATAAAACTTATCTGCTTATATTTAAAAGATAGGAAAATAACTGTATATTCACAAAACACAATAGTTGAAACGCAGTTAACAAAATCGTGCCCACAGGGTGGGATTTTGTCCCCGTTCTTATGGAATATTATTATAAATAAGGCACTGAACTTATTTAGTGATGATAGTGTTAAGGTTATGGCTTACGCTGACGATCTGGTGATTGCTTATCAAGACTCCAGCATAATAAATATATCTAATAAACTCAATGAAGCAATAGGAAAGCTACTTGAATGGAGTTATTGTAACAAACTAAACTTCAGTCATGAAAAAAATTTAGGCAATATTATTTACACAAAAATACAAATATAATTACCCATATATTGTAATAAATGGTAAAGAAATTGAGTGGATTGACTCTATGAAGTACTTGGGTGTATTTTTTGTTACAAAATTAAATTTTAAAAAACATTTAAATTATATTTTTTCTAAAGCCAAAGAAATAGGCAATCAATTAATAAGATGTGGATGTAATACTTGGGGTTAGAATTCTAAATCTGTAAAAACCATTTATAAAGGAGCTATACAACCTATTATACTCTATGGTGCGGCAGCTTGGGGTGCTGTTATCTACAGTAAAAGTATTATAGATAAAATGTTAAGTGTACAAAGATCTTTTGCATTACGTATTGCTAAAACCTGTAAGACGGTATCAACTGATGCACTTTTGGTTATTACAAGGCTCGAACCTCTACCTTTGGCAGTCCAATATAAAGTCATTGATTTCTTTTTAAAAACAGGAAATATAAAAGATGCTCACCAAGCACTAATTTGGGAAACAGGCATTAACATGATTCCTAGAGAAACTGCTATGATCAATAATATCTTTCCATCATTACGGTCAGAACCAAATGTAGTATTGGATGGTTTAGATCCAAATACATATAATGCAGATATTAATATCTTTATTGATGGGAGTAAATCTAATATAGGAGTTGGTGCTAGTGTAGTAATAATAATACACAAGTATGCAACTTCTATAGAGTATTGTTTTTCGATACAAATTTCCTTATTACGCCTCTATATTCCAAGCAGAACTGTCTGCAATTAAATTGGCTCTCGAATGGTCCACAAAGTTACAAAATAAAACTCATAAAATTAATCTGTTTAGTGACTCAAAATCTTCCCTTCAGACACCCCCTAAATATAAACAGTAAGCTAAAAGATGGACAAGAAATTCATAAATTTCTCTTTATAGATAATAATACAACCTTTTACTATGTCCCAGGACACTTGGGATATGAAGGGAATGAAAAAGCTGATAAAGAGGCAAAAATTGCAGTTACTGATAACAACTTGGAAATTACTTATCAGCCTTTCCCCACTAAACTTGCTTTGTCCAATGTTCAGTCATTAGAAATGGAATAAGAGATGGAAACAATCCAACAAGGGTCTTTCAACTAAAAAATTCTTCCCAACTATTTATCACTCCTTTACTTCACTTAAAGATAATTTTAATTTTTCTATGGGTCAGATTCTTAGAGGACATGGAAATTTTAATACTTACCTATCCAAATTCAATCTTTCAAATAGTGCCTTTTGTGAATGTGGAGAATTAGATACAATTGAGCATGTCCTTTTTAATTGTATAAAATTTGATTATGAGAGACAAATATTACTTCTAAATTTATTCATATTATATGGCCGTGTGATATAAGCTTACTTGTGCAGAAACCAATATATAATTATTTTAAAGATTTTGTTAACATTGTGATGAAAAAAAAAACTTTTAATCGATAACCATATAACTTTAAATATATTATAAGTAAAAAAAAAAATCAGTTGATATCTGTAATTTTGAAAATTTATACCTTGTATTTATAGGAGTAACATTACAATTTTTATTGTTTATTTTAGCATTTCTGTTTAATATGTTATACTTTTGTAATTTTTTCATTTATTTATTGTATATATAGTGTTGTACTCGTTTGGAGCGGTGCACTCAATTAAAACTTCTTCTCCTTCTTCTTCATTGGATATCTTAATTAAAAAAAAATTACAAACACTTATCTGTTATAACATATGATTAAAGATAACAATTAAAGTAAAAAAATATCAAAAACACAAAACTTAATTCCAAGAACATAATTACAAAAAAATTATGATCTCTGAAATTAATTTCTCGGACATGAAAAATTGTCAAACCAGAATATTTTTTTTAAGGAAACCTAAATACATCAAAGTTTTTACTAAGATAGTTCAAAGAGGTGAAAACAGATCTTGAAATTTAAACAAAAATAGGCACCTCAAACGGTACTGTTTTTATTTTCATTTTAATACAGTTTCGTGGACTTTCGTGGTTAGTTGAGATAATTTATTAAGTGGAACATTAGAGATCTATAGTTATAATACAAAAGAGGCAGCATAGAGTAATGCATTATAAAATGTAACGTAATATGATGATTTGCTTAAGCTAAATATTACACAAAAATATCGACAGAGTTGAGTAGATAGTTAATTACATGCATAATTTAATATATATAATTGAAATATATAATTGATATAACTTTTTTTTTTTAACTTTAGAATGGGCTTAATTCACAGGTCTGAATATTTCAATTTGTCGGACTTGAATGATTAATATATGTGGTCGCAAAGAACTAAAAAATAGTAATTAATAATTTTAATAATTATTTCCCTGAAAAAACCGCCTTTATTTGCCGAGAATGCATGGGGATTAAAAAAAAAAATTGTTTTTGGTTGAGATGATAATGACGTCAGTCTGTAAGGAAACGTTCATTTCTGATATGTAGGGTGCTTGCATTGTTACTCCTGTTTTTTATGAATAATTCCTTTTTGAGAAAACCCCCCAAAAAATGATAGATATAGGTTTTCGAAAGGAGATTTAAGTTTCGCGACTAGCAATTTTTTTCTTTTTTAAAAAAAAAAATAAAGATATAAAAACTAGAGATATAATATCGAAAGTTATATTAAAATGAAGCCACTTTAAAATTAAAATGAAGCCATAATGTTTCTTATAGGTTAATCTGATAAAAAAATACTAAATAACATTACTTGTTCTTCAATTCTGTTATAATTTAATTTCATGTTAATAATTTAATAATAAAATGATAATAATAAATGAACAAAATTTCTGATAATAACAAATGAACAAATTTCCTCCACTTTTAAAATTTTTATTAGTTGGGGAGCAGGTCCAAGTATGGGCTATCATTTTTATTTTATGAATTTCCCTAAGAAAATATTAAGATAATTAAACTGTACCAATTTACTTAATATCGAAAGTGAGTCTACTTTATGATAAAAGGTTGAAATAAACAAAAAAAAGAACAAAAAAAGCTTCATTTTTTTTTAAAAGTTACAGAAATCTGGTTTTTGAAATTGTGGTCCAAAATGGGCTACCAACAAAAACTTACTGTAATACTCGAATTTTTTTTAATGTGAAAAAATGCTGAAACAATTAAATAAAATGTTAATTGGCTATTTCCAAAGTCACAAACATAACCATCCTTTTCAACACCTGCACAATCACTGTAGGCTACATTAAACACTGAATAGGCCTACATTTGATCGAAAGTTCCCTCCCCCTCTGGAATTTCTAGTTCGCTATCATCTTCAGATAGATTGAGTTTTAAAACTTTTTTTATCCTTTCCAATAATGTTTTGGAGTATTTCTGAAATAGGTTGATTGACACTTATTACCACTCTCCGTCTGAATAACTTGACTTAGGTGACCAAGTGTTCCACTCATTTCTCTTTGTTCACCTTTTCAGTTTGTTTCCACTGCAGTACCTTCAGTACCCGAATACTTCACTAGCCCTTATTTAAACCCTAGCCTATATTTGGTCCTTCTCTTCTACAATTTACATGATAGTAATGTAAAACTAGATCTTTTTAATTCTGAGCACTAAATCAGAGAAAACATATTTAATTAATAATAATTAGAATAATCAGTTACATCTGTGTATTTTTTGTAAAGAATGATATTATGGTTATTAATTTCTTTAGCAACATGGCAACATTGAATAAATGAAATTTTTATATAATCCAGAAGATATCAGAAGAAATCATTTGATTTCTTTGAGACATTTCTAGAGCTACAATTCATTATTTAAGAAGTTATTAATTAAATATAATTCCAAAATTAAGAAGAATTATTGACATCTAAATTCTAAATTTTACAACTTTGAAGTCACCCTGATATTTTCGAACTATTGTGTTTTTCATTCTGAAATTCAACATTGAAACAGTATATCGTTAGTAATAAATCTTATTAATCATGAAGAATAGTTGTCTAACCGATTACGCGACATTAATATTTAATTTTACAAAGTGTCAGTAATTTTTTCAGCATGATCCACTGTTGAAGATGAACACATTCTTTCAACAATCGGTAAGAATGTAGATTTCGTTACAAAAACTAATAAATTACTTATAATAATTCCAAAAATAATAAGGACCGTAAAAGTTCCAGATATATATCTTCCTTACATTGAAACGATCTTAACAGACAAAATGGAGTTTTTGGATTGAATGTTTTCTTCTTCGTGTAGTATTTTATCTATATTTTACGCCATCTTAAGTCTCTGAATAATTTGAAATTGTACATAAGCTTACAAACACAATTATTAAATTGTTAAATTTCACTGCTATAATTTAATTCCGTAGATTCTGGAACTCACTCGAAACTATTCCTTCTTTCTTAAGTGTCACTTTATATGCAACAGCCATAGGACAACCGATGTTTCCTAAGATGTCACATCACAACTGAAAGTAAATGTGAGCAAAGGCACTAACAACTGTTGGTAAAAGCCCCAACATTTTTGGTTGCTTTTGGAAAATAATCTTCTGCTCCAAAATTCTCGTACTTAATAATGAAATATCTCTGTCACGCATCTATCGGGTTTGGGAAATAGTAGCCTATTTCCCAAAGGTCAACCAATTTGAGATTTGTGAATAGTATTTGCTAATAAGATTTAGCAAAAATTCCTAAAATTTCGGAAGTTATCCAAATCACAACTTTGAAGTCAAATACCATTTCAAAGCTCCGCCCACTAAAACCTGTGTCGACTTTGTTGCTACTTATTTGTAGTTACACCAATGTCCTAAAAGCTGTAAAAAGTTTATGGAAAAATAATCCTTATCAAGCAATGTGAAGATAAAAGTTTGAAGATAGAAAAAAGTCAAAAAATTGAAATTTCTATCAGTCATTTTGGAACGGTAGATCCGATTTGATTGAAATACAATTCAAGCTGAGTCCTTAAGGACATCTAGCACCCACAAAAGTTTTAGCTCAAAAGCTCAACATTTATGGCAGTTATCCACATCACAACTTTGAAGTCACGCCCCACTTATAAGACCCTCCCCCTAAAAACACGAGAACAGATATCGAGTTTTGCTATACTTCTCTGTAGTTCAACCAATGTCTTAAAAGCTCTGAAAAGTTTGCATTGAAAGCTCTAAAAACAACGTGATTACAAGGTTTTGAAAAAAGGAAAAATCATTAAATAGTATATATATATCATGGAAAGAAGAATTTGAATGGCATATATATTCTTGATCTATGACCCCTCATCGGTGTTTATCATTAGATCGTGGTGTCATCTGTTAGATAGGGGACAATGCCATATGCATAGAAAAGAAAAGAACTAGATATTAAAAAATCATTGTTCGCATCTATTTAAGGAACGATTTTTTTTTAAAAATTATCACCATTAAAAGCACATTGATAAATTGTAGTAAAGTCGAAAAGCGATATTTAAGTAATTTAGTTTATAGTGATATTTAAATAATATATTCTAAAGTGATGTTTCAGTAATATATTCTAGAAGCGATATTTAAGTAATAATGTCTAAAAGCGAAATTTAACGTTAGCTGAAATATTAATGTAATAAAGTCTAAAAGTGATATTTAACGTTAGTTGAAATATTAATGTTAAATAGAGAATACACATCAAAATGTTATATAAAGTAACTATATGCAATTAAAAACACAACGTTTCGGACATTATAGTACAATAGCTATTATCAAGTGGTTAAGTTTGAAACAGACATGGAATACAAAGGAATATTCACCTAGTTATTCAAATTAGATTTCGTTCATTTTTTGAAGGTTGTTAAATGTTTTCTTTTACAACAGGTATGTGGACGATTTGTTAATTGTTGTAGAAAGAAAGCCCAGCATTAATGTACACATCCAAGTTGTTAAGGATTTGGAAGATGACCAAGGAACAATTCCCTTCTTGATGTTTCTATACATAGAGAACCCTCTATGTATAGTAGGAGGATATTCCTTTATATTCCGTCTGTTTCAAACTTATCACCTGATAAGGACAGTTGTAATATAATGTCCGAAAAGTTGTTTTTAATTGTATAAATAGTTACTTTTATAACGTTGTAATGTGTTTCCTCTTTTCTATAGTGATAAAGTCTACAAGTGATGTTTAAGTTTATTACTAAAATCTAGCTTTTAACCTAATTACTTATGTAGGTTAAACTTTATTAAAGTTACAGTTTGTGATGCTATAAATATTTGAGATTGTAAAAGAGAATCAATTCATAATCTTTGAAAGAAAGTTAATGTACTTTAATAATAATTTGGCTTCTTTATTAATCTGTGGAATGAAATGTCATTTCAAATACGTATAATGATAGAAGCAGTCAAAGCAAGAGCAGTCTCTACAAATTATTGTAGAATTTCTTACAAATTCAGTTGTGAAAGAATAATTAATTTCAATTGTTAATGTGAACTAAAAAGTTTTTGAGCACATATTTAAGATTCTATTTTTTTTATACTTAAGTAATTATTAAAGTACTTAAATTATTCAATGATTTTTTATCATTCTGATTTTATTACGTTAAAGAAAATACCTATTATTTCCACTTCTTAAGGAAAACAAACCAAAATATTTCAATAATTTCGAAGAATTGAAGAACAGTTAATCCTAAGTTTAAGCCTATATTTCCAAATATATTTAGTATCAATGAAGATAGTTTTTGCTCACTATATTCTCTTATTTCCATAAAAGTATTTGTTTGATAGAGTAAGTCTAGTGTTACACTTCCAAACATGTAATGCATACCAACTCCATTTTTCCTTATGTCTAGAGTGTAAAGCTTCTCTGTACATTTCTTTGGACAGCCACAAATCTCTCGTGTCGTCTTCGAAATAATGACTTTACTTGTATTTACAGCTTCATTAAACATTTCTTCACTGTCACATACAGGTAGCATAACATTTGACAAAACAGGAATTCTGAAAAAAGTAACGAATTTTAGTTATTCTCGACATAAAAAAAGGTTTGCGAATGTAAAATTCTGTCACTTCGTTTCAGATATAATATTCGCACATGATTCTCAGTACTTGAATTTCTATAATTTACATACTTTAAGTATGAAATTTTCCTAACCTTTTCCAGTGTATGATCTTGAAATATTAAATTAAAAATATTAAAAATATTAAAAATTAAATTATTAAAAATAGTAAACCTTCTCTCCTTTGATACCGGTTTTCCGGAAACCCATATATTTTCTGAAAGCTTTTGTCAGAAGTAGAAAAACTGTAAAATCTTAGGGGCAGAGAGACATGCGTTTAGGAGCTATAGGATCCACAAAGTATCCGTAAATTGTCGGAAACATGACACCAAAAGTCGCTAAAATGCTCATTTCACGTATTTATGTGAACTAATAATATCGTAAGAAGATGGAGATCTGAATATAAAGGAAGAAACAACTCGTTGAAAAGAAACAATATACATTGGGATGTTGAAAATGTGACTTGTTATTGACTTCAAACAAAATCTATTACAAGAGACAATCAATGTGCAATTCATCAAATAAACAGTGAGACGGGCAGAAAGACAGTTCAGAATGGGCACATTTTACAAAAGCGATAGCCTCACACTTTGCACACTCATCATTTGTCAATGAATCGAAGCACTAATCCATTGGCGCAATCCACATTCCAGGTTCATCCGCCCTTATAAAAAGCATACTTCATCAAGTTCTTGAAACGAGGAGTGCTGAACTGATACAGGGAAAAGGACTGCAGGCCAGAAAAGTATCGCGATGCCAGATATGCTCCTGTGAAGACATACAATACGTAAGTACTTGACAGCAACATACGCGAACATACAAGAAATAGAGACGTCATTACGGGAATATGTCCATCTATAGACACTTTACTGATACAGTGTGGGTCCTTTAGCTCCTAAACGCTTGTCCCTCTGCCTCTAAGATTTCAAAGTTTTTTCTACTTGTTTCTTTCAGAAAATATATGGGTTTCCGGAAAACCGGTATCAAAGGAGAGAATGTTTACTTGTGAGATTTAACTATTTTAAATGTATATCTATAAAATCTATTTGCTCCATTATTATTACAGCATCTGAATCGGTAGTTGTCGGGTTTTTTTTAGAGTAGAGAGGAGCTATAAGGTCTATGTGCATGGGTGTGTATCTGTCTTTGAATAACGCAGGAACTGACTCCAATTTCAGGAAAAATGTAGTTTCATTAAAAGCAAAAATAATAAGTACTGTAAATATCTATCCAATTCCACATACAGCAAAAGAAATTCATACATACATCACAGCACTATCAAGGCTAGAATAATCTGAATTTTGGTCTTTTTAATACAGTGGAGTGCTGGAATGGAGAAGCTAAAATGACATCCAAATGACATCATTGGGTGGCCATTTTTACTTCAAGATGGTCACTGGGCACTTATTCAGAGTCAAATGGTGCAAAATGGGATGTAGACACAGCAAATAATCTGTGTGCGGGCATCGGTTGGAATTGTACTTGACTGTTTCAATAAATGTTTCTTGCGCATAAATCAGTAGTTGTGGCGCTTTTAAGAATGCACCATTTGGTGTTGCGGAGATTATGCGGGTAACTTGGTTTTATGTTTACTACAAAACTGCGGAATGACTTGTTTTAATTGAGAATAAAATCGCGATACATTTTACACTTTGGATAGCTTTTATATTTCTTAATTATATTAATTAACATTTCTTTTGATTATTATAAGATATCTGACCTAGATATACTTATTATCAGCTGCACTGTGATTTAAAAAGTATTTTTTTTTTCTTTCATCTTGTGTCTTTTATTCATCTTAAGAAGACCTTACACCCCTGTGAACTCAATTTTCAGTAACTTCATAAATTCTAAAGCCGAATCTGCTTTGGACATGTAAGGTTGTATCTTTAGATTTTAGAAATAACTTGATACACACGGTGTTCCAACGAAACCACAAATTTCACCAGTAAGTTCAGATTGCTATTTTAATCAAAAATGTATTGTTAATCATGGATCGGTTCGGGCGTTGTTCCCGAGTTACACTTCAATATATGAAGCAACAGAATGAAAGTTATCTAATTACATTTAATAATTTGTTAATTTATTGATCTGTAAATCAATTATTGAAATCACTACACATTTCACTGGTTCAAACACATATCTAATTTGATGCTATAAAACTGTTGTGTCACTTGCTTTCAGTGATTGCATCCAAAGAAGATTAGTAATGTCATGGCAGATACTCACAGAGATGTCAAGGATTTCTTGCAATAACTGTTCCCGTGTTTGTGGCTTGCCATTCACGTACATGTTTGCTTTTAGACATTCTCACAGTCAGAATCTAACAGTGATTGGTCGGTTGATCGAGGAAATCTTGGTATGACCAGTATCAATTGAGTCTCGTTCAGCACACTATTGCGTCATTTTATTCAATATATTTAAGTATTATAAATTACGTACTATTAAAAAAATAAGTAACTTTTTTTATTGATGCCTAGAAGTTCGGCAAGTTGCCGCATAGTTTTGCCATTTTTTTATCAGCATCACATCAATGGGGAAGCTATGACCGTATTGGTTACCCTATATCTGAAATTGTATCTGAAATACATGCGATACTGAATAACGAAACACGTGGGTTTTTTTTGTTTATTTTTAGCTACTTTTTACATTTTAAAGATAAAAGAAAATTCCACCGGTTAAAGCGGAGATCCGATTAAACAAAGTCCGGTTAAGAGGGAGTCTACTGTATTTAATTGTTATAAAAATCAAGCAACTTCTGTATTTCATTTCTTAACAGTAGAGCATTAGACTACGAAGGATTTAAAATGGGGTTCTTCGTAGACATTGTCTACACTCTCAATAAACTTAGCTCCGCTGGCAATATGCAATGATAGTCTTAGAAAGGATCTCCAGTGATTCTAGCTCTAATAGATGCGAAGTGCTACGCTTTTTTAACAGCCTTTGCCAATCTTCTCAGTAGTTTGTGAAAGGCCAAAAACTAAAGCAAACGTAATGCAATTTCGTTACATCATTACCAAAAAATAACTTGAGTTACAGCTACTCAATTTAAAAAATAACAGTGTTACCGTTCGTTACCAGTAAAAGTAACTCACTAGCAATGATATTACTAATAATGCGTTGCTTTCCATCCCTGCTAATTCATACATTGACAGACATCCTGTGTCGATAAGTAGCAATTGCTACTTTTCATTTTCATATTAAAAATTTAGACAATATGAACAAAGGATTGCAGGACAATTAACAATGTCAATGCAGTTTGGTGAGAAAAAAAAATTAGAACCAACAATGGTATTGTTTGCCTTGGAATTAGATTGCAATTGCCAAGATACTGATCTCAACTATCCTTGAACTTTTTATCAGCTTTTATTACAATATAATAGAAAACTTACAGGTTATCATTAAAATAACATAATTATAATAAAGATAAATTATATGATAACTTTTTTTTTAATGTCATAGCTCTATTTTTCAAATTATTTTTCGAAATCACTCTTCATACGTCTTTCAGCTACCTAATGACTAAAGCAAAATTTTAATATTAAGTATATTGTATATTATTTTCATTTTTTTTTCTAAGGGCACAGATATTAAAAAGTCTTGAACTGATAATGTACTCACTTGCACTTCACTTTCTTTATAAGTTTTTCTTCCATGCACTTAGAAAAACACTGAGCGCTGTCTTTAGAATCGCTGCATTTTCTCTTTGAATGGTTTTGATTTATTCTCTTTAAAAAAGATACAAAAGAAAACAGGAATACATTAAATATCTTTGAAAGTTTCAATGAGTTTCATTTTTTAAATATAGCTTAATCAATGTTATAAGTTGGTTTTAAAACAATAGAATTACTTTTAAGCAACTAATAGGGAAACTTAACAGACTTCCTCAGACAAACTAGAAGCATTGTCTGTTTCCAGCGCTTCTAGTTTGTCTGAGGAAGTCTGTTAAGTTCTTCTTTCAAGGAGGAAGAATTTTTCTAAACCCGCTTTCTTTCTTTTTTTTTTGAAATTTCAAATATCGGAATTGGAAAAGTAAGCATCTAACTAGTAAAAAACCTTTCCTTACCTGTTATTGGTTTAATTTATATTTTATGTTTGTTTCTTAAATATATTATTTTTGAACGTGTGCTGATTGAAAGAAACTTTTGGAAACGTGAACGATGCCAAAACCTTTTGCACACGCATAATAAAAACTATGACGCTGAAGATAACCTGCAGTCATAGCGGGTTGAAACCGTGCTTGCTTAAGTATTATTTTTTCTTTTTTTAATTTTTAAATAGGAGTTAATACTTTTTGAACTTTTATTATCTGTGCAAAAGTTTTTAGCATTCTCCACGTTTACAAAAAAAAAAATTCTTGAATATTTCACCACTTTTATTTCTTATTGATTTGTTATCTAAACGACCACTATTAATTTTTTTTTACTTATCAAGATTTGACCTTGTACTATTTTACTTTTTTTAAATAGAAATTTTGATTTTTTTTAATCTCTCAATGTGCTTTATTATCTTTACATTTTAAGTTTTTCATAAGTTTACAATTTCAAAATTCAAACCAAAGCAAAAAAATAATAATAGTGAAAAATGACTATGTCAGTATTTTTTAAATACTCAGTTGTGATGATAAGATCTTTAATTAGTTGCTGTTATAATTAATGTAGCCAATTCCTTTCAAAATTCATTTGGGGTAATCAGAGCCGTTTTCATTATCTATTACAAAAACAAAGATAATGTTTTTACAAGTAGGAAAAAAGGAACGAAAAGATTTCAGTTTCTTTTCAAATGCAAATACCGAATCTATCAATTAAAAGGATTATTAAAAAAAAATATGAAATTACCTGAAGCAAGTCAGACATTAAAAAAAAGTTTCTTTTTAAGGTTTATTTAAAATATTGTATATGGCTTCCTATTCGTTATCGTCATCATTCTGGACAGTTTCATTATTACTCATTCATTTACTAGTTATGAGATAAAACTAATTGATTGAAGCAATTCCCTCATCAAAGTCCGGCAGCACAGAAGCCCGAAAGCTGCATGCTTAGTATTTTAACTTTTTAAAAATTAGAATTTTTATCTTGAAATTGTGGGTTAACATTTTATTAATTTAATCATTTTAACCCGTACATGTTCAAAAAAAAATTAAAGTCAAGTAACTTAGTAATTTTTTATACAATTATATAAAAGTTTAAATTTAACTTTAAGTTTAATTTCAACTTCAAAATATAAAGATTTAAATTATATTTATACATCATTTTACTTTTATTACATTATTCCATCCACTAACTTAATGCTTTTTATAATAGATAATATCCTTAATTATTAATTTTATAGTAGTCTAATGAAGTTCAAAGTAGTGATATTGAGCAGAATAATAATCGAAAATCATTTGTTTTGTTTAAATTAGTAACAATATTTAATTAATTATACTAAAGGGTAATACTGACACCATATGAATATATATTTGCTGAAAATATTTTCTTCTTTCAAAATCATTTATTGACACTAACCAAAAGCAATAAGGAGATATTATTACAACAAAACACAACTAATTTAAATTATAATTACTATATTAAATTTTCATTCTTACAGATTTTTCTGACTATCAATTTCCACTATTTTTTCTTAAATAAAAGATAGCAAGAAACAGCATCGCAGAATAAAGTTTCTACATTAAAATCCATATTTCGAGCCATCTTGACTTCAAAGAATAGATATTCAATTAAGAAAAACTGGGAATGTATGGTATATCCAACAGGGAAAAGAATGACAAAATAAGAAAGTTTACCATCATATCTATCTATAAAATGTTTCTAATGTTTTAGCAAATAATATGACTTATAAGTTAAAGTTGAGATCAGGCCCAAAGGACCGCGCAATGCAGCTGGAGGGTAGGCTCCAGTGTTCAGAACCTACGGGACAAAGTTGAGGACGGGGGGGTCGGCCCGTCGCTCGCCCGCCTTTAACTCCCGGGAAAGAAACCCGGTACCCATTCTATAGAGGGCTGGGTAGACCCTAGGGCCCGTTTGGAGGAGAAAGAAGCGTGGAAAAATTCCCGGCCTCCGCCGAGGCCGGGAAGCGAACCCGCCACCTCCAACCCGCAGCCAAGCGCCCTTACCCACTCGGCTACCGGGCCCACAAAATGACTTATAAAGCGATAATTACAGCATTAAAACAACTTGATTCTAACTCTAGCTGATGGCTCAATATAGGTCAAGCTTTCATACTAACCGAAATAATGTTGTGACAGTCCTTTGCCAAAGTTGCAGCTAGTAGAAATCTATTCCGAGGAAACTAGGTTTCTTACAGTATAAAGTGGTTGGGAAAAGAAATCCGTACAACAAATAGCTATTGGCAGACATGACAGTGCAGTATTGAGCAACGAAAACAAAATGAAAAAAACATCAGCTTAAACGCAGGTGGAATGTCAAGATTTCACTGTTTGGAATGTTTAATGAAAGGCACTCGTTACTATCATTATATATTATTTCTCAAAGGGTTTTTTTTGTCGGGACGCTATATTTCCTTTACTACTTCATCAAAATCAATGATTGAGGCATCATTTTGCAGATTACGTTCCCCGCTAATGACAAAAAATAAACAAATTGTTTAAAATTAATGTTTTCGTTAAAAAACTTTATTTTTAAAAACTTTTTATACAAATGTAGACACGCTTTAACAGAAGCGCCTTATTTTTCGAAAGTGAAAATATTGCTTTAGCGTTGTAACCTTCAAATCTTTCCTTTTTTGAATAAAAATGCACTTTAAATGATATTTCATCGTTTATTTAATAACAACAGATAAAAAAACAAACAAAGATTTATATTTTAATAAAAATAAACGATTTATTACAATAGAAACATAAAAATTAGTCAACTTCTCATATATTATTTTATATATTGTTTCTCAAAGGGTTTTTTTTTGTCGGAACGCCATATTTCCTTTCCTACTTCATCAAAATCAATGATTGAGGCATCATTTTGAAGTATGTTCCCCGCTAATGACGAAAAATAAACAAATTGTTTAAAATTAATGTTTTCGTTAAAAAACTTTATTTTTAAAAACTTTTTATAAAAATGTAGACACGCTTTAACAAAGCGCCTTATTTTTCGAAAGCAAAAATATTGCTTTAGCGTTGTAACCTTCAAATATTTCCTTTTTTTAAATAAAAATGCACTTTAAATGATATTTCATCGTTTATTTAATAACAACAGATAAAAATACAAACAAAGATTTATATTTTAATAAAAATAAACGATTTATAACAATAGAAACATAAAAATTAGTCAACTTCTCATATATTATTTCTCAAAAGTGTTTTTTTTATTTCCCTTAATACTTCATCGAAATCAATGATTGAGATATTTTCAAGATTACGTTCACCGCTAATGATGAAAAATAAACAGATTGTTTAAAATTAATGTTTTCGTTAAAAAAATTTATTTAAAAAATTTTTTTGTAAAAATGTAGAAGGCAATCTATTGACAATCTGTTCATTTATTTATTTCCACATTACCATTCGGTGACCGATCAAGATACCATGCGAATTATTCGCACGGGTCAACTTTTTTATAAAACTTGAGAAGACGCCATCTATTGACAATGTGTTTAACTAACATGCACACATGTTATTGTTGGATTTGTTTATTATTTCTCAAAGGTGGTTTTTTGTTGCGAATTATTCGCACGGGTCAACTAGTCAATACAAAATTCATATAACGTAAGAGCTGTAATTGGTAATACGGAGGTGAAAATGATATTAGCACTCTCAGTTCTCGCTCACACATGTAGCTCTCCTCTCAATGGAGGTAATTCACACTGGCATCAGTGACTAAAGATCACGGGCTTCAACACCTCTTTCATCATTAGACCATTTATCTTTTAGGAGAATTGACATGAATCCTCCAAGTTACAGAAGTTCCTAATTCCGGAAATTAAAAGTGAGGGATGCCTTCAGTGGGCAAAGCTTATATATGATGAGACATCACCTCAAATATTGTCTCCTACATTGATCAGAGAAATTTCATCAGAGATGTTGTTCAGATGATATGGTTATCAATACCCTATATATCCCGATATATCCCGATATCATATCACAATTGCGAATTTGAAGCACAGGGTTGAAAGCCATATCAGTGCCATCACCGTTGATCAGCTAGTAGCAGCTAACACTGAAATATGAATTGAGGACATATTGAGCAGTTCAGTATCTTTCAATGTTAAATATTTTCATCCATTTCCTTATCAGAAAAAAAAGCAAAATCAAGTAGGGCTAACTACAAAGCTTTTTTGTGATTATTCCTTATATCTGTTTATATATATATTCGAATTGTAAGGTGAATTAAACTTTCTTTTGCTTTCATATAAATTCGAAGGGCGATCGAAAAGAAAGTGAATAATTTGTGTTGATGAAAATCATTTACATAGATATATAGATACACACAGGAAAGGGAATGTAATTGATACCTTTCTGTATGACTTCCATTGAGGTTGATAAGCTTGTTCAAAGTAATTTAATTTGTGTATGCAAGAGTAATAAAAGTCGCAATGCCCCTCTTAATTGACCCGCACAAGTGTAATCGTACAATTATGTATGAAACCCAACCATATATTGAACTAAGAAACTGTGAAAAAAAGTATTTTTTTTTCATTCATGAATCATCTCTTGAGAGCCATAAACATAATTTCAGAATAAACATACTGGTACTTATAAATTTTAATTGAGCTGCTTTAATAACGGTTTACTTAATCTTTTTTTTTCGAAATTATTAGGTCTGCAGGAAAGTACTGTTAACAGAATTCGAATGGAAAAAATTCCATGACTGAAAAACTGATGGGCAAATTATCAACGATAATTTTTATGTATCTGGTTTCCCCTATAACAGTAAATAAAAGTACAAATGTCGGTTGATAAGGTTAAATTAAGGTTAAATTATGTAATAAAGTAATATGTTATATATTAGAATGTGGGAACAACGCGTAGTTCCGAGCCAAAATTTTTGTTGACTTTTGAACCGGATGCTGAACAAGATTTTCAGTCTTGTCACGAAAAAATTAATTCCTCGTGAACAATCAAAAACTAATATTGGCAGAGAGACCACGCTCTGCTACCTTTTATATAAAAGGCATATAAGAATAAATGCGTCACGCGAAATTTGAATGGCTTTCACTGTTGTGCAATGAGATAAATGTTATACAACAGATGATTTTGGACCATATTTATCATCTAGGATTTGTGTACAAGCTATCTCGTCGTGTGCCTCATATTCTTATGGAAAAAAATAATTGATGAGCCGTTTCAGTAAATACGCCTGAACATTATTAGCACAAATTAGTTTCGTATAGCCATGTCAGCAGTCGAAAAAACAGATCAAAATTATTTTATTTTATTCTAAAAATAGGGCCAAACTTTCCAGTAGACCCAGTTCAATAAAGTATGTAAGAATGAATTTACCCTTGATTGTTGAATAACAGTTTTTGAATATCCAACAGGAAGATAGTACGCTGTAGTTGGATCCAGAAATCGGACATCATCGTGTTCATCATGAAGAAACATCTGAAATATTCAAATAATAATAGATAATCGAGTAAAACATTTGTAAAATTTTATTATTTAAGCTACATAAGATAATCTATAGTTTTCTGATTGCGGAAATAGTTTTAATTGAACTTCGATAATGGTGGCCGAACACGTAGCAATATGCGGCAATATTGCTGGACAATATTGCTCATTTTTATTGCTGACAACCGTTTCCTGTAATAAAAATGAACAATATTGTCCATTTCAACAATATTGGTATTGCTGAAAAAAAGGAACAATTTTAGTTGTCGAAAAGTATTGCTGGTGCGCCAGCGAATCACATGAACGGATGAAATCACGTGACAATGGTGACGCAGAAGGAAGGCGGCGCTTTCACGATAGGAAATTCACTCCAAGCAGTTTTTTTGAGATAGAACGCATAAAATCATCAAAATGGGTCGGCCTAAAAAAGATAATTCAAACAAAAACATTTTGTCAATTGATAATGAAAGACTCTTAATTGATTTCTACAGAGGGAAGGCGTTTAATATTATAGCCGATTCTGTACGATCGTAAAATTAGGCCTAAATGCACGTAAGAATACTCGATCGCTCCCATTTTATTCGCAAATAAATTGTATAAAACCGATGTCGTACAATCGCTGGGAATATTGTCCCAGTGAGTTTGTAATGCTCCGTTAAGCATCAATAATCAGGCCAATACTCAATTACACAAAACTGCGTGTTCGCGCGTGATATAAACTGACAATATCAATTTTAAACAATATTGCCCAGCAATATTGCCGCATATTGCTACGTGTTCGGCCAGCATAAGGCATGAATAAGTCAAGAAAGAAAGAATGAAAGTTAATCTAAGGGGAGTCCATTCAATTTCGACAATCTGGGCAATAAATAAAATAGTTGATAATTCGAATTTCATGAACTTGTTTTTCTCATTTCATTTTCTGTCATTTTGTAGTGAATTTTCTTATATTCTAGAATTCTTGCCAAATTTAGACTTCTTTCGAATTTTTTAGTTAAATGTAAGAAGCAAATTTTTAATTTGCAAATTTTTTAAAGCAAATTTTTAACATTAAATTAGCAAATTTTTTAACAATAAATTTTGAAGTTTATAAAGACTGGAGTATTATGAAATACAGCAAATTAAAAGAAAAGTTTAAATGTTATTAAATCATAAATGGAGACCAAATCGCCAACCGGACAATAAAAATGCTTTCGCACATTGAGCCATCATTAACGGGAATTCTGTACAATTGTTTCATCCTTATTATGGAATCATGAGCAGAATGCACCCTTGATGTTTGGCTCGCTGCGCGAAAGCTTTACCCAAAAGCAATCTCGATCCCGGGATTCGGCCGCCGAGATAAAAAACAATAAAATAAAAAATGATCCTGAAAGATCCAATAAGTTAACCCCTTGTCCTCTCACCGAAAGGCACTAAGGAAATTAATAACAAAAAGGCAACAGGATAAATTCAATAGAAAGCAAGTTTAACGTCCGTAATTATTCATAAACGGAGACAAAATCGCCAACCGGACAATAAAAATGCTTTCGCTTAACTTATTGGATCTTTCAGGATCATTTTTTATTTTATTTTATTTTTTATCTCGCGGCCCAATCCCGGGATCGAGAATGCTATTGCGTAAAGCTTTCGCGCAACGAGCCAAACATCAAAGGTATATTCTGTTGATGATTCCATAATAAGGATGAAACAGCTCCACAGAATTCCCGTTGATGTTGGCTCAATGTGCGAAAGCATTTTTATTGTCCGGTAGGCGATTTTGCCTCCATTTATGAATAATTACGGACGTTAAACTTGCTTTCTATGTTATTAAATCAACAATCATTTTTTGCTTTGGACATATTTATTATGTAATTCTCTTTTCTCTGCATGATTTCTTAATAAGTAAGGATTCGTTCTTTTAAATCAAGATTTTTTGCAAATGGCACATTTCTGTACCGAAAGGTATTGTATGAAAGATTTTGGTGACCTAGAATGGAAAGAGCAGTCAGTATCAATGACAGATTCATTCGAAAGGTGTCGTTGATATTGATTACAATAATTATTAATTATTAATAGATTTTGCGATAGAAAGAAACTGACAATCACTTTCCTAAAAAAAAAGGAGTTGGTTGAAATTTCATTAAGCATTGAAAACTCGAAACTTCAGAAAAGCAAGTAATAAAAAAAAATTCTGTTGCGATGGATTCTAAAGTAAATGGAGATAAAAGTCCTGGCAAGATTTCGGAGGTCTGTAGCTCACAGACAAACTTGCCTATAGGATCGCGAACGTGGTAGCGAAAAGATTGCATAATCAAGTTGTTAATATAGTTCAATAATTTCGATATGTCCTCCTCTAGTAACTTGATATCAATCCTTGAATTTTAGAATATTGCAAAACACAAATGATTTCTGTTCGCCTTAGTTATCCATTTCCCACACTACTGCCTCCGTTTGTCATGCGATAAACGGAAACTTGAATATATAGTCGTTTCAATGCCAATCTCTCGTCCCTTTGACGAGTTTGACTGTGGAGGAAATGCCCCGTATGTTACTGGAAATAATGCACACACGACATTAGCCGGATTTTGATGTTTCAGTTCAACGAATTAAAGTGATAAAGCCTTTTTTTAAATGAAACTGCTGAGTTGAATTTGAAAATTAAATAGCAACTTGTAATATTTAATATTTAATTACTGGTTATACATACGATTTATACAACAGACTAAATACCGCAGCTTCTGACTAATCAGGAATATCGATTTTCTTTGAAAATCAGGTTATCAAATCAATCAGGTTGTGGGTGGCGACTATCATTGCTATGAGAAAGCGGTTATCAGTTGATCAGTCTCTTAATTGAGGCTTTGCAGGTCTTCAAAGAGATATCGGTGTGCACCAAACGTAATTAACGAAAACTTCACTGATGAGTCGGTGACAGTTTATTGTGTTTCTAAAAGTGGTTGCGATTAGTTAATAACATTTAACGGAATTTCCGAATCTCTTTTCGCTTGCAAAGTACTTTTTAAAACCGGAGCGTTCATGGAGAAGTGAAAAAATAAATGAGTCAAATTTTTCTCTTGAAGTCAATAATTTTAAAGGGAAGAATCTTTAAAGGAAATAACATTATTTATAGAATGTTTTAATTGAGTGTACGGACCACCAAAAAGTTGACCGTAATTAAACTGACATTATCCAAAGCCATCTTTAGCTCTATCGAGCAACCGGAATAGCATCAAATGTGATGGGGAGACTAATGAAGACATGGGAAGAAGGATTCCGCGAGGAAAAAAAGTAGTTCCAAAAATTAGAGGGAAACGTGTCTTTATAGTAGCCTATGTAGTTAGGAATAGCATACAATGCAGGTAAAAGTCGTGCAAATTCTCCGCTACATGCGCTACAATCACCGCCTGTAATTCGGGCTATAAACATATTGGAAAATACCGATTACAGTTCTGCCAAGATGCATCTTATGTTTCCTTAGTGTGAAATACTGGAGAAGTTATTTTACCTTCACCAGTCCAACGCAGCAGCCGTTCTTGAGTTTAAAACCCATCAGAACCTGCTAAAGGTCTGCTGTCAGTTATCGCATTGAAATCGATGATTGAGGAGTTTGAAGAAACAGGATA
This sequence comes from Thereuonema tuberculata, assembly GCA_023159025.1. Taxonomy (NCBI): domain Eukaryota; kingdom Metazoa; phylum Arthropoda; class Chilopoda; order Scutigeromorpha; family Scutigeridae; genus Thereuonema; species Thereuonema tuberculata. The sequence goes on from JAFIDM010049286.1 coordinate 152,511, forward strand.
GCTAGCAGTTCGGTCTGGCAGAGGACGGAAACCAGTGGCAGAACAGACAATTTTTTGCAAATGCGATCGTCGACGGCACAGAGGGATCCGTGCTGGCAGTATCAGCGTCACGGTATTTGACGTATGCCACGGTATGGAAGATCTTGCGGAAAGTTATCCACTTCTATCTATTCAAGATCAGCGGCGTACAGCAAGTGGAACACATTGAGTATGGTAGACATTTGCAATTTGCTCTGACGTTTCTTGCCAGAGTGGAAGTCGACGATGCTTTGCGTTGAAGAATTCTGTCGGGAGATGAGATCTATTTTTATCTGGAAGGGACTATCAACACCCAAAATTATCGAATTTGAGCATTCGAACCACTTCATGCACTTCAGGAAATCCTATTACATTCATAAAAATTCACTGTTTGATGTGGCTTCTCAGGAAATTTCATCGTAGGACCATTATTTTTTGAGAATATTATTTCGACAGGACCAATAAATTCTTTCGTTACCGCACAGAAATATCGCGATCTACTGAATAGTTTCGTCATTCCGCAATTTCAGCAAAAGACAATGTCTGCACGAGATAATTTTTATGCAAGATTGAGCACCATCACACATTGCTCGATCGGTACAGCAGCTTCGACGGGATCATTTGACAGACGAAAACAATTAAAAGTTGTTTCTTTTCTGTTGCATGGCCGCCTCGTTCCCCGGATTGAACTCCATACGATTTTTGGCTGTGGAGTTACTTGAAGTCAAAAGTCTATCTTTGCGGTGTCCCGAACTTGACTACCCTAAAGGACAATGTATCACAGGCTATGATGAACATATCTTTAAACATGTTTCGTTCGGCTGTAGAGAATGTTGTGCACGGGATTCCAGGTCCACAAGAACGGTCGCTACATTGAACCTGGGTCACTTCCGCACGGTGGAAGTGAATGCTCTACATTGGCATTGTTTCTGTTCAATTTTGCCTTTGTTATTCGTTTATCTGTCCATTTCAACTCTTTTTCACATTTGCACAGCACAACATTTCTCCCCATCAACTACTTTTGGAACTACTTTTTTTTGCGCATTCTTTCTTTCCATGTCTTCATTCATCTCCTCACGGAATTTGATGTCATTCCGGTTGTTCGATCAAGCTACAGGTGGCTTTAAGTTGTACCAGTTTAATTCCGGCTACCTTGTATCAATATTTCGATGGAGCTCCTATGTTTGAAATGTGTCTATCACATCTAGCATCAATGGTTGATCCTGAGTAAACCTGTGGAAATATCTTCTTCCACCATCTGTCCTCCACTGACGATTTTTTTATTGCCTCGAAAAATATTAACTCTTCATTACTATTTCTTCTTTGCTGTCTTATCTTAACAACAGTCAGGCATTTCATCCGTGCTTTAGCTGAGATGACAGTAGCGGGAGGAGAGAACTCTTCTATTTGTTGGGAATGAGTGTTTTCCCATAATATAACACTTCTCGTTTTTAAGGGTAGAGGAGAATCTAATCAAGCTTCTACGATTCTTCGAGTACTTATCTTCCGAAACATAAGGTATATTGACATAAGGAAAACATCCGTAATGAAGCAACTTTGAAGGCTTTTGAAAGATTGAAGAGGCTACGCCTGCAGTTCTGACATACGTACATTGCTGCATCAACTAGGCTAAGAACACAAATTGCCCCGCTTGCAAAGGATGCCGAATTGAAGCAGAAGTATGGCACATGCTGTTGAGCATGATATTACTTAAATTTTTGACCATCTTCCTATGCCTTGTCTCTCCTTGGCGTAGCTATCTAGATCTCAGCAACGTCAATTGATATAAATCTATGCGAAGCAGCTCTACAAACTTTACATAGCCATTACCCTGAATCTGAATGGCGTCATATCAACACTAACGATCATCAATGCCTGAGAAATACAGGAGCAGGCTGTTATTGCATTTTTTGGATGGTCATGTCGCTGTTGGCATACTCCTCAGTAAGTACGAGGGGAAAGTGGCTGCAGTAAATAAAGCGATTGGATTATTGGCGGAAGTACAATATTGGACACAAACACCTGTTCCAGAAAACGATAATCTCTTCAATTCAAATCATAACCTACAACGAAATTCTTCTATTAACTTTCATATTTAATCACAATATTTCGTTTCATTTTAGCAAGAAACTTCATTGGTATTAGAGGACAGGAAAATGTTTTCTTTTTCTTCAAAATTTCGTTGATTGGACTGCTTTATTATTCTGTTTATCTTTCTCTTTCTCTAAGCTAATCATTTTTTGGCTATATGTTGCCTCTCCTTTGTGTCAGCAAACTGATCTTGATAAAGTGATCTTAATATTGACTATAAAATTATCCTACTTTAGGAACTTTCATTTGGTTTACAAATTTTTCTTTTTTCAGTATGAAAACAGTTCATTATCGGATATATGGATGTTATTTGTGGTGGTACCGATTTCACTTATTTTTATTTATTTTGTATTACAGCTTGCTCCGCAAAACACTGTGACCAATGCAATTATCAGGAGATTGAGTCCGATAACTCATATCTTTTGTTTTTCTCCTCCAAGTTTTCTCATCTTCACACTGTTGCGGGCTTTTATCGCGATTTGGCAGCTTTTAATATAATGGGAAAAGAAAAAAAGAAATACTATCTACGACAAAAAAAAATGATGCACTTTGAAAAAAAATGTGATCATGATGAAACACGACATGTATAACGAGGAAGAAAAGAAAATGATGCCAGAACACTGTGAGAGCAATGCAGCTTTTCATTTCGGAACAACAGGCCCAGGATGTTAGTATATTGTTGGACTGCCTCTTTTGGCGATACATTCGATATACTGTGTGGCATTTATATATATAAGCGTCTAATGGTTTCCTGTGGATGGTTCATCCAAATGTCTTATAATTGCTGGATTAATTAATACACATTCCGGGGTGACTGTAATCGCCAACTGTAATCCTCAACATGGTCTCAGACATTTTGTAAAGCTAATAGATCCGGTGATCTGGAAGGCCAGAGAAGTGTTGGAACACCGTATAAACACTCTCCAGAGCAATTCGCCGTACGCGATCGGACATTATCCTGCTGACAAACTGCTCTTGGAAGATCTCGCAGCATAGGCAGCATAACAGGTCGCAGGATGTCCTGGATATAACGTTATGCTTTGACAGTACTCCGAAGGACAACTAAGGTTGACCGGGTGTCAATTGTGGAGTGTTAAATCGGTTCATCTGGTTCGTGAAGGAAAGAGGCAGAGATTTGTGTGTGGTCGGTTCGCACCGAAGTGCGAGCTTCGTTGCCGAAGCATCCGTGCTCCAGGGAGCGCTAGTGTTCCCAAGACGGCGAACCCCTAGCAGACTCCCGAGAATTACAAGGGAAAGATACTGGGGTGGTTTCCCGTGGCCTTCCCCAGGACGCCATTAAGGAATGACGTCAGACCGAAGAGAAAGTGAAGAAGAGGCGACAACACAGGAAAGGAAATTTTTGAAACATCCATGCTCGCTACCGGGATTTGAACCCGGGCGCTGGCACATTGATCTCACAACAGACCGACGCCTGAGACCGCTCGACCACACCAGCGCGGCAGAGATTTAGTTGGGTCTAAACACTATCTGAACTCGACTGGACTCGGCTATTTATTTTCGGGAGAGCATCACTTTAAGTAGTCTATGCATATTGATTAGTCATTTGCTATGATGCTTTAACAGTTCATTGGGGGTTTAAATAACATGTAATTAGTAACCGAATTTCAACTGTAGATTTAAATTACGGGGAATTATGGAAGCACAACAGCCGTTGATAATTTGAAAATAAACAACAGAATTTGACCGCTACCGATTTATAATTTGAAATTTACACTGGATTGAACTATGATTGATTAGAACACAAAGTGTAAATAGGATAAAATAGAATACATGGAATAAATATAAATGTAGCTGTAATATAACTATAAAAATCATCATAATACACAATGGCTCCCAAACGAAGACTAGGTGTGAAGCCGTGTAACGTTCCAAAGTTATGTGATGAGAGGTGTGCTGGCCTTGTCGTCTCCATACAAGTAATCGGAGGTCATCGGTTCCATGTTAGAACCTAGATTCATCACTAAATAATATATGGTCCAATCAGCTGATTCCACGCTATTCTGGCGCGACACCACTGCATGCGGCGATGGCAAAGTTGCGGAGTCAGTAGTAGTCTTCGTAAGAGACTTCGTCATCGAAATAAAGCGTCTGTCAGTCTTTTGGCAATGATTCGGCGTTACACAACAGGCTGTGAAGATCATTAGCTCTCCTCGGAGGGCATTTAGAGAACCTACTGATGTCCTGAGAGCCAATTCACGATCCTACGATGCTGTCTGGTAAGGGTTACTCTTGGGTGATCACTACCCTCCTGACGGATATGTGTGCATTGCCCAATGCTGCCAACATCGCCTTATTGTGGCATTACAGCAACCAACTGGCGGGCGAAAGAACGATATATCAACCAGACACTTTCAAGCCCACGATACACCCTCTGTCAAATTCACTTGTTGATCCCTCGGGTGGTGTGCGGTGGCATCCTCAGCGGGTAAAGAACGGCATCCAACTACAAAAACGTTCGGAAGTGCCGAAGCATGCGAGAAACGCTACTTATAAGCAAACCAGAATGCGCGGTTCAAATGCGCGGTGGTGCCCTCTGCCGCATTTTTTCATAATTTGTTTCAATCTTCAAGTTTTTCCCAGTTCTTTAGGTCGAAAATTTTCTTCTTCCAATCTAAACCAAAAAAAAAATGCTAATAGTGGAAGTAAAGTTGACACTTCATTAAAATAGAAAATAGGTTTTCAAAATGATTGAGGTATCTGAAAACGTCGGATATTTTTTTTTCTTTTATTTAATGTTTATCAGACCTATTTAGGTGTACTTTTTACCTGTACACCTATAATATAGGTTCTGAAAGTTTAATCTAAAGGATCATTTTCCACCCAAAAAAGAAAAACGAAACAAAAACAAAGAAAAAAAAAGAGTAAGTAATATGATGAGTAACTAATACTTATGTAATAAATTTTATATTTTTATCTATTACATCGACAATTAAATTTTTTTATGTCTCCAATTTTTCGGTTATTATAATTATCCCAGTTAAGTTGATGAAAAAGTTTATATATGATATTACCATTAGACGGTACCCAAAATTATTTTGAATTTTTTTATCGTTTATTGAACTGAGCCAATTGTTTCTAGTAATATTGTTTTTATTATAATTTTTTACATTATTTATTTTAAAGAAATTTTTGAGAATTGTCTTGTAAATAAATTTCTCCTCTATAATTAATATTTTGAATTTTTTCCTTATTTCATTCCTTTCAACCATACTTTTTTTATTAAAATTATAAAAGATATTTTTTAATATTTTAATACATGTTTTATTTATGTTTTCAATTTGTTTTTTATTAATAAAAGTCCAACTACCCAAGCCATAATCCAAAACAGAATCCACAAGGGATGTATAAATTATTATTTTTTTGTTTTAACGGAATATTTTGCTTAATTTGATAGAACAGATAGGTAAATGAGCTCAATTTATTTATAATATATTGATAATGTGGAGTCCATGTAAATTTCTCATCAATAAATACACCCAGGTATTTATGTTGAGTGAATATTCAATCGTTTATGAGAATAATTTGAAATAAATAACGAGTGGATGAGCACGTCCGTGCCTACCGGAGCGAAACTAGGAAAATTTCAGATTGGGCGGATCATTGTCTGGATAATGATCACAACCCAGACCCTGTAGTTCATCTAATTTATTACGTCACAGATGAATTTAAAAGATTCGCTTTGGAATCTTGCTTAATAAATTGTTGTATATGTATAAATAAAAACAAATCACTTAGAGTTAATAAGGTATCCTTAAATATATTTAGAAAATCATTAATAAAAAACAAAAGATTAAAAAGAATTTTAAAGATTAGTTAAAAAAAAGTTCACATGTTTATTCACAAATATTTATTTTAAAATTAATTGTTTATTTGTTTTCAGTTGTTTATGATTATATTGTTTTCAGTTGTTTATGATTATATTTGATTTCAATTGTTTATGATTATATTTGATTTCAATTGTTTAATTTACAATGTAAGATCTCGCATATGAGAGTTTGTTATAATTTGTAATGTTAGGAATGAGAAAAAGGATTTTTCTCTTTCCTTTTATGTTTCATATTTTGTATTTTTCGTTATTTAAGTTTTAAACATATGGATCTTGAGAAAGTCCTTGAAAAATAGGACGAAATATTGAAGACATGTTGGTGAAGTTTGTATTTGTTTGGAATTTTAAATGAAATAAATAATTGCTAATTTAATTGAAATTCGATAACAGAAATAATGAATTAAATTTTTTTTTCTTTACCTTAAATAGAATTTTGAGGTGAGTTACTGGTGGAGGCAGATCCGAAAGCGAAACACCTTGATAGAATCCCTCAGCTTGTTGTGGTGAAATCGAAAAATCTTGTTTTAATCCCTCAGCCTGGAATGGAACCTGACAAACTATAAGGTACATGCTTTGTTGAAAGATTTGGAATTTTTTCATCTTCAAAATTAATGTGGAAGTGCTTTGAAAAATGTAATTTATAATATTTTCAATAATGACAACTAATCCGCTCTTTAGGACAATCTCAAGTAGAAGGAGTAAACTTGCGTAATAAAGAATTTTAACTAATTAAACATTAAAGTATTAAATTTGCGCAGAGAAAATGGAATGTTTTATTTTTGGAAATTCTTTTGCATACTTCATTGACTGTTAACAGGCAGATTCATTCTCATCTTTTAACAGCCTAACTTGACTATAACATAATGTTCAGGCTACGAAGAAAAAATAATTACTGAATTTGTAAGGATGGGAAAGTCTTTTTAATTTCTTTCTAGGAAATCCCTTTTAAATATAATTTATCTAGAAAAATCAAGTATTAGAATGATGGTTGAAGCAAACATCGACAGTACTTTGTTTTCAATGACTTCAATGATTCAACATCTTTTCTTTTCTTCCATCATTTAAAAACTAATTTTTCTTCCTAGCTAAAAATACCAGCGGATTGTAAAAAGTGGTAAAACTTATTTACATTTATATTTTATCAATTAGTTCAAGTCTCAATAAGTCGCAATGTTTTTCTAATTTTTAAGATAAATAAATGTCTTTTTTTAATTAAAGAATTTTTTTAATTTTTTACTTACAAATTCCTTTTCAACTTGATATATTCAAAAATAAAATGTAAGATTTTACAGATAAACCACGAAAGCAACTTCTTAGTAGAATTTCTTTTATTGAGAGATTAATATAAATATAAATATATTTGTGCTTCGGCATGAGAAAATCCATCAGCACATGGTTAAGAACTGTGTTTTGCAGCTACAACAAAAATAATGTTGTTGTTGTTAAAATGACTAGATTTCTGTAAGATAATATTACTTCATAAAAATAGCATAGATAGAATTATTGAGTCATTACAATATTTACATGCTATTAAAAATAAATTTAACGTGTGTGATAAAAGTTTTTTAAAAAAGTCTTTAAATCAGCCAATACACTAAGTTTAAAAATCAACATTTCACTGAAGATGGCCCGTTAACGGGAAAAACTAGATTGACTTTTAATTGTAAATAGTTTTTTAATTTAAATTTTTTTTTTTTTAATTTTGATTTTTAAACTCAGTGAGTTGGCTGTTTTAAAGACTTTTTTAAAAAATTTACATGCTATCGTTGGTAAAATTTACGATATATTCTAAATTCATAAAATAGCTACAGTGCCAGCGCTCAGAGTTGAAACTCCAAGAATGCAAAGCAGATTACAGATTGTCCTTTCCTGGCCGTTCGCTAACATTGAAATAGAAGAGGTCGCTTCTCTTCTATTTCAATGTTAGCAAACGGCCAGGAAAGGACAATCTATAATCTGCTTTGCATTCTGACAGTTTCAACTCTGAGCGCCAGCACATTAACTTTTATGCTCTACTATAGATATCACTAATCTTATTCCTGTAATTTCAGCAGACATATATTTGAATACCAATTAAGAATTTAATGCTAAGTACTCTAATCAACTTATATAATTGGCTAAGTTTGTCTATCTGCCTGTATGTCTGTCTGTCTATTCGTCTGTCTGTCTGTCTGTAACTCGATATAATTAAGCTATTAAGATAGATCCAAGGTTCTCAATGGTACCATTGAATCAAGGGTACTCAAATTGGATGAAATATTAGTCCATTTGTCATTCCATGTTGTTTCCATGAAATTTTAACTGAAATTCTAACAAAACATACGTTCAAAACCAAATAATTTTGTTACCACTGCACCGATTTTAATGAAATTTGGCATACTTACTCAGTTGTTTGCGATGATTTCGAAACTCAAAACCATTTTTGCCGTAGCAGCTTCGTTCACAAGTTAGCGCAGTATTTAGATTAAATTTACTTTATATTTGATAGTTGATAATAAAATGATTTTTCTGTTTTTTTTTACGCCTGTCGTCCGACTGGCTTTGCTGCTAGTACTTTTTATATTCATTTACTAATTTCATTAAATTAGAGCTATAAATTAAAGCTTTGGAATGATAATCGAATGTTTTACTTAGATATAACTTCTGAATTGCTTAAAACAATCGCCAGTGCACTGGCGATGAATTGTAATGCGCTAATCTACTTTTTCCGTAGTTAAGGATTTTGTGAGAAATGTGATATTCAAAACTTCCAGTCTTCTGATTCTTAAAGAAATGGAAAGACTGGTTCATTCGTCATACTGAAAAGCTGGTGCTAATAACTGCGCTAGTAAATCCTCCTGAGGGTATCATAAAAAGAAATTGAAAAAGAATAGGCTTAATGATAATTACATCGAGGAGTGTTTAGAAATTTCGCTGTCATTAGAACACAAGAAACTATGTACATTTCTTAGCCACTTCGTACATAAGCTAATGAAGGGACTTACTCTGCCAGCTTTGACGTAATTCACTTTCTACATTTCCCTAAAAATCCGCATATCCGCATTTCAAGCTGCTTGAAGCTTTGTGTTCCTTACATTCCAAGCCTACACAAAATCATACCGAATGTTTTACATTTAGCTCACTAATTTTCCACATTGTTGCAAGAAGAGCTACAGATATGAACTCTCCCTCATCCATCTTCACAAACTTTAAAAAATTTAAAGTATCCAATTACACAACTTTAGTGAAAGAAAGATAAAGACTAATTTGTATAAATTCTTTTGGCACAAAATGGTAAATTTTCAAACATGGTACCAAATATGGTTTATATATTAGAACTATTTCGAAAACCAAATATGGTCATGGGACATATCTTTAAAAAAATTGATTTTTTATATTAGATATAGGAAACTGGAGCACGTAGAATGCTTATGTTCCCAGTCATTCGTGAAAGTTTTTTTTTTTTTTTTTTACAAAATAAACGTTGATGAATATAGAATACTTCTTAGATGAAAGTTTGATAGAGTATTTTATAAAGTTGTAATTTACTAAAAAAATAATCACATTCAATTTACATATTATTAAGAGAATACTGCTGGAATTGCGGTAAAACTTCAGGATTAAGGTTAGTGAAATCTAATGCACATCACAAAGGTTAGTAATTTAATAAATTCTAGTAACCGCATCATATAAATATTTTAATGGATTAATAATCCTATCTATTCTATTTTAATAAAGTAATATTTTCTTTATGTTATACAACTCTGTTTTAGATAATATTTCACAACTTTCTGCTGAATATAGTAAAATTATGTACAGTTTCTTGAAAATTCGCTACTTAATGCAAAAAATTCTCTAAATTTTAGAAAACAAAATTTTAGAAAAAATTATTACTCAATTAGGAATAATTCTTGAAAACTTTACGAATTAAAATTGATGAAACTTTTCCACTCCTTCTCCATTCGATTCTAAATTGGATTCTATTTCTTAGAAAACAGTATTCTTGATGTATTTTGAGCTTATCTTGAATTTCTAAATTACAGATATATTAATTTTCGTATCATTATAATCAAAAAATATTAATTCCAGAAAATTAAAAATATTTTATGCTGATAGGTAATATACTTACGTTGTGTGAAAGTTAGACAAAGTACAGTTTCTTGCCATGTTTTCAGATGAGGTATTGTTGTTAACAGCCAGTAATTTTCACACTTCAAAAAAAATGAAGAAAAAATATCAATTGCTTAAAATTAATGAGAACTACTTATTATTTTACAAAATATTCAATTAAAACTTTTAATTAAAATAAAGATCGAAGAAATTCTTGTTAGAAATGCAAAATTTTCAACTATTCCAAAACAATTTAAGAAGAGCAAAAAAAAAAATTAAAGTTCTCAGCAAATAAATCCTTCATAATGGTTTGTTTAGAAAACTTCAATTCCTGGCACTTGGTATGAATTCCTGTTATTATAAACTATATGCTGGCAACATGGATAAATTTAAAATAAGCTGAATTTTTTACACTCTACACAAGATCGAGGAAAGAATATTTTATGGTTAGCAAGAAGTTTAATCTTGAAAAAGAAAAATTTTGTCGAATGTCAATAAAAATATGTATGAATGAACAGAAGATGACCAAGCACTGAAAATGCTATATGAACAAACAAATATGTTGCGGCTAATAAAAAAAGAAATTGTTTTCATTACAAGAGAAAAAGGAGATCAGCTAGTAAGTAAATGTTTCAGTAGCTTGATGGTAACCACTAACAGGAGGAAAACAAGGATTGTCACAGAAAACCTTTCTTTTAAGAGTTTGGAATGACATTTAAGTTTAATTAACTTAACGAAGTAGATTGCAGAATCGTAAAATTTACTTATGATTATGTAACCCTATTATAAGGAATTAATTTAGGATCATTTTTTTAAAAACTTGTTTCAATATTAAGTATACATAATAACATACAAACTTCCTATTATTCATAATTAATTGTAAATTAAAAAAAGATATTACAAACTTACGGGTGTTCTGAAACCCACGGTGGATTTTTCCCAGGAATCTGGACTTTTTCTTTGGTTTTCTGAATCTAGTTGCTTTTTAAACGCGACGTTCGTCTCATTAATATAGTTGTAAAATGCAAGATGGTCCACTGACTCAGTCGGGCACAGAGTTATTAGGGGTAGAGTTATATTAAGTTCCGTTACAATAGCTGTTGATGTGGTTGGCATTCCTTCGACATAAGTTGTTATCAACTGTTGAACTTGATAAAAAGTTAATGAAACCATACATGTAATAATAAAACTCCAAAAGATTTTTTTTAATTTGCCTGCATTTGGAGAAAATATTCTGTCGAATCCTGTAAGGCTCAATGTAAAAGAATCTGACTTACATTTTTGATCAGGCTCAGACGTGTTACCTGATGACGGTTGTTCTGTATTTGTCCGACTACTTCTGATGTTACATTTACTTTTACAGATCTGAAAAATATTTAAAGATTCAGTTTAATATAAAATTTGAACTTGCTTTAAAATTGACAGAAGACATAACTGTACTAGAAGAGCGAAAGAATATTGGAAAGATACTGGGAAGATTTACGAAAAGATTTAATTTATTTAATTTGAAAAGACATCAGAGTGACAATCACAGGCATATAGGCAATCAAACATATGTAAACTGACACTAATAGTAAGAAAGGAAGAATAAAATAAAAGTTAAACAACAAGAAATAAAGTACAACAAGAAATTGCAGTCATTCTACTAATGAGACAATGACAAAAGCATCAGTCTACAACTCTGAAATTCATGATTCAAAATAAAACAACTTAAATGGCATTTTCCATCATCATAATAAATGATTCACAGTCTCTCCATCACTTCCGAATAAACACGATGATATAGCATTAAAGCTGTTTAATGCTTTTAGACAGTGTCAAAAGCCAAGCCATAATATGCATAATTTTATGAACAAACTTTTAGAAAAACAACTTTATCGGAAGCGACCACTTTTGACCCTAAGTTCCGGTCAGGGAATGGTCCTAGAGGTCTGATTTTTTTGGACCTGGTCCCCTACTTATTGATGCTAACACATTGGTGAAGGTTTCGGTCCCCTATGTTTTACAGGCAAGCTATAACCTAGGGGCCACTCACAGCCAAACGGTTAGAGATATTCGAATGATACCTTCACCATTGTGTTCAACATCAAAAAGTAGGGGACCACGTCCAAAAAATTACACCTCTAGGACTACTCCCTGACCCCTCCCCCCAAGGCGTTTTCTTTCTTTTAAAAACGCCTTTAAAAAACAGAAAACGCCTTGGGGAGGGGGGGGGGGGGGTCAGGAAGTGGTCCCAGAGCTCTTTTTTATATGTGGTCGCCTACGTTTTGATGCTGAACAGAATGGTGAAGGTTTCATGCTAATATCTCTAACCGTTTGGCCGCTACAGAGTGTGCTATACAGACAGAACAAAAGCAAGAGCGGTCCCCTAGCGGTTTTAAAGGCAAGCTGTAACCTTGGGGCCGCTAAAAAGGGAGAGGCACGATCCTATAGTGCATTCAGTTTAATGTAGTTTTCCTATCATGATAGACTATGGGCTTTTTATCATGCTTTCGATTATGCAAGAGACGATACTTTACACTGCCATCATTTTAAATATTGCATCCAGTTGTCACGAGAAAGTCGAATGTAAGCTAAATTTATTTCTCGATGTCCAAGTTGGTAAATAAAAAAAAAACAAAGCAGCTCTGCTACCAATTTGTCACGAGGACAAGTAGAATAAAAAAAAAATAACAGAAAGATATACTAAAGACAAGGTTTAGAGAGAGGGAAAAAAAACCACAGATTTAATAAGGCCAAAGAGAATGAGAATACAAAATAAAGAAAGATTATTTCTTATAGGGCAAATAATCAAGGAGAAAAAGAAATTAACAAAGACAAAAAAAAAGCTCGTGGCTCGAAAACGTGTGTATATTTTGAACATTTTTAAATGTAGTCATGATTTTATAGTCTTGTGTGTTGAAGTTATTTTCTATTTTTGACAAAAAAAAAAATTACTTTGTATTCAGAATTTTAAAAAACTTGGGCAAACACTAAAGTTCAGTAAAAGTCAAAACCTTTTCTCCTTCTCATCTTTTCTTTTTGTATCTCTAGATATCCAAAAGGGGAGAGTAAAAAAAAACACAAAATGGTTGATTGTCATTAGCTCCCAAACTAAACTATTTTCTGATTGATGATCTTGCTATTTTCGAAGATTGGGATCCCAACATCAGAAGCACAAATATCAAACAGAAGCACTAAAAGAATGAGAACACTATACTTCGATCGCTGCTCTCGAAGCACTAATATGGATGTGACGCCTGTGCATTCAGAAGTTTGAAAGGCTGGAGAGTTGTTTCACTCGCGACAAACAATGCTTCGAAGGCATGATGAACGGCATCTTGGATTAGCGACTCTGGTCCCACGCTGCTCCGGGCACGCTGCATCCAGCGGGCGTCTCAATAGCTGATTCCCGGCAGTTGCGTTCGGGTTTTGTGCAGTATCACGGCGTCGATTAGGGCTGAGAGTAGCTGTCTTCTCGGCAATCATTTTCGGTTTTAAGGCAGCTTTGAGTTTGGTGAAAATCACACAGTTTCTCACTTCTCCAAACTATAATCTGACATTGAGTATGAAAGCAAAAGAGAAACAAATTCCACTGATTTCACTCAACTTCAGGAACTATATATAAATTGGGGAAGGTCATTACACAAGAAAATTAGGTTGAGTTTTCCCAATTGAATCCAGGGGATAGGTCAAATACACAAGGTTATTGTAATTGTATCTATCACCAGACTTGGCGTTGTTGCTAAGACATCGGCCTCTCACCTCTGAGTACCGAGTTCGGTTCTCATGTGGGTTTCGTGATGGTGGACGATCTGCGCTGGGCAGGTTTTCTCGGGGTTCTCCCGTTTCCCCTGCACTTCTCCCACCATTCTTTCTGAGTCTTTCTCTCCATCTGTCCATACTTCCGTGGGATAGTACAATAGATCTCTGGTCGCAGTGCTTGGCTTCTGCCACCCACCTTCACTACATACATACATACATATATACACATACATCACCAGACTTGGTACTCTCTATACAATCCTTACTTTTAAAACAAATCAAAACTAATAATAAAATAAAAACAAAATAGATAAGTGCGAAGACTACATTCCAACCGTCCAGACAGCTCAACGTCTCCGACATCTATTTATATCCTAAAATGTAAAGAAGATTATAAACAAATTGATAGCAAAACCATCTTACAACAACGGATCAGTAAAATTAACAGATACAAAGTTACGGAAAGGCATCTAAAAACCTATACAAGGTAACACAAAGGAAAAGATGCATGGGAATGTAAAATGAAAGAAGATGAAATTGGAAATAAGAGTTAAAAATGAAAGTGAACTAACTAAAAAACAACGAAGAAATTCAGAAAATTAAAAATAGAGAAAGCCAATAAGAAAATAAAGGAAATAAAGAGACGGGAAAGGAAAACGAAAAATAAATAAAAAGGCCAAAGTAAATCCTGATATAGAAAGCAAGTTTAACGTCCGTAATCATTTATAAATGGAGGGAAAAACGCCAACCGGACAAATAAATATGCCTTCGCCCATTGAGCCAACATCAACGAGAATTCTGTACAATTGTTTCGTCCTTATTGGGGACTCATCAGCAGAATGTACTCGTTGATGTTTTGGCTCGCCGGGCGAAAGCTCTACCCAAAGCAAATGCGATCCCGCGAATGGCTCGCCGGGATAAACAACAATAAAATAAAAAATGATCCTGAAAGATCCAAAATATTAACTCCTTGTCCTCTCACTGAAAGGCACAAAGGAAATTAATCACAAATAGGCAAATTGAAATATTCAATAGAAAGCAAGTTGTGGGTAGAGCTTTCGCCCGGCGAGCCAAAACATCAACGAGTACATTCTGCTGATGAGTCCCCAATAAGGACGAAACAATTGTACAGAATTCTCGTTGATGTTGGCTCAATGGGCGAAGGCATATTTATTTGTCCGGTTGGCGTTTTTCCCTCCATTTATAAATACTGATATTGTCTCAAATTTGATGTTTTCCTTGTATGAAATAGCTGTGTTATTATTTCTAAAAAGACATATTTCTTTATGTCTTTTATCCCTTTCTTAAATAACTTAACATTTTTTTCCTTTTTCTTTATTCGTACATTCGAAACTTCTGATTATTATGACTTTTATTACAAACCTCTTATTTATGGAAGGGGTGGGTAAAAGACATAAAAAATGATTTAAATGATCCAAAACTGTTAAATATAATAATATTACGTAGGTGTATATTGTTATAAGATACTAATAAATAATGTTTGACAGTAACTTTAGCATCGATAAGTGAGTCCAACTAACTTTACTAAATTGTATACCAATTTCATGAAATTCTTACTTGATTGAAACAATAGTTCAGAAAAAAAAAAACAAACGATTTTTAGAATTTAGGAAAATACTGGGTGTCTGCATGAAACCTTACCTATTTTGTAAGACCATTACAAAAAATACATCAGATAAGATGATGAAGTCTGTGCCGATGAAAAAAAAACAACTCAAAGAATATTGACTTAAAATTTTCAGGCCTTATTTGCTGCGGCGTCTAATCAACATACGAGTAATTAAAGTTTGCTTAATTGTAAACTTCAATTTTACGCTTACATGGCATTACGGAGGCTTTTTTTTTTTAAAGTTATAGAAATTTCTCTGTATAAGTTTTTTAATTACATAATTCACTTTTACATTTTAAAATAAATTTTCTTTTTTTTTTGGCCTGTTAATTTTAACTAAAGAAAAGTAGCAAACTTAAATTTTAATTTTTCCGTTATGTATTTGTCAATTAAATTTTATTACATGTAATTAATTACTTAAATTTTAATTAAAAATTGAGAAACAAAATAGAGAAGTTTCGTTTTTGATCTTAAACTTTTGAAATGTTATTTACGTGAAGTATATACATATTGTAAATCTACATGATTATAGTTATTAATAACAAAAGTAAAAATCTATGTAAAATAAATATAACTAATTTAATATTCTGTAAAGTGATTAATTCATGTTGCTTTTAGTAAATAATTAAATAATAAACACTTAAAGAAAGAAAGAAAGAAAGAAAGAAAGAAAGATTTGACAAAATAAGAACCAAGTATATTGTTTTTACCCTTACTAATAAAATTAAGATGTTAAAAATTTATGTAAAATTTAGTTTTTAAGGCTTTTAAAGTATGCATAAATATCCAAAATACTTCTAAACTTCCTTTATTCGAATAATTGTTGTTTTCTAAGAAAGACAAAAATATTTATTTTCCATAATTGAAATCAAAGTATTACTTGAACTAGTCCAGGTCCACAATTGACTAAAGCAGAGAAAATGATGAGTCGAAGGTGGGATCGAAGGAGGGGTTATGATTCCATGGACAGAAATCTGACTTCAGGTTCAATACCTGATGGCATTTCGAGTTCGAAAGTTGACATAGTTTGAATTTCAGAATCGTCTCAGAGTGGAGAAAGCATAAATAGATCATGAAAGAGACAATTTCTGTGCTTCGTAAGTTTACAGAATGAAGCCAATACAAATTATAAATATACTTTCCCTTAACAATTCAGCGCCCAAACCATCTACAGTGAAAAACACTAATTGGCAGTTAAAATTATCCATGACGATTCCAGCTTAACTTTCTTGGGATTTCATCTGTTTTAAAGATTATAACGATATGAAATCAAGAAGATCGTACATTCTCTGGAGTGATTCCAAAAGTATAGAGTAACAAAACGCAGTTCTGTTTATAACTAAACTTTAATAACGTGATCACTTTTTAAATGGTAATTTCTACATGTCAGATGAACTACACGATGACATAACAAGTTTGATACAAAACTGAATCTGCAGAAATGAAGTTCTTGCAATCTATAACAGGATACTCTCTTTGAGATTAGAAGTAAAGTGTGAACATTAGAGATGAATGGAGTATTTTCAATATGGATGAAAAAAAAATTAGAATTCAAATAAGAATTCTTTGTTCTTGTTTTTTATTTTCTTGCTTTTAGTTTTTGAGGGGTCACTGTCTCCATCGTGTATTAAAAATAAGAATTATAAACGGAAATTCATGAGTATATCCTGCACGTGAGAGGAGAGATTTCTATATTGGTTTTCTTTCAACTATAAATCCGAAGGAAAAATTTGTGAACCCTCCCCCCAACAACAACAACAACAAAAATAAAGATGAAAATACACTGGTGGAAAATGAAAAATAAGCAATCTGAAGCCATGGTCTCAAAAGAATTAAGTTATATTCACACATTGAATAGGCTGTACACTGTAAATGATTATGCGCTCTGGGTAATACGCCTATGTATAGAGTCTACAGTGTGTATCAAAGGACAATGTCAATATCCTGTGTACTCTCCTCCAGCAGCAATGTACGCCTGCACAATAGTGGAACATTGGTCACGATCACTAGATTATCACTAGAGGTGCCGAATTTCTACCTGGTGGCGCAGTAGGTGAAGGTTTGTCACCGGTATTGCAGATTGTGCCAGAGGCCGTCCAATCGAGTCCCACACATTTTCAATGGAGAACAGGCCTGATTATCGTGCTGGCTAGGGGAGTTGATCAACGCCTTGGAGAGGACATTGGGTTGCAGGAACTGTGTGTGACTGACGTTATCCTGCTGGAAGAGCACATCTCCCTGATGTTGCAGGAATTGTAACAGAACGGGTTGGATGATGGTCTGGATGTACGCTGCACTACTCACTGCTCCGTATATCACAACCATAGACGAAAGGTCGTTTTAAGCTATGGCTCCCGATACCCTGATGCCAGGCGTTTGTTGTGTGTGTCATCTGTACAACGTCGCACGCGTAAAAGACCATCAATAAAAGCGAGAGAGAACCTGCTCTCATAATTAAACACACAAAAAAAAAACAATCATGCTAGTAGAATTAAACACAACGCTGCAACATTCATTCCTGCAGGTGCATCTTTCGCTACACCACTGGAGGCGCCTGCATGGTGAAGAGGAATAAGGGGAAATCTGGCGAGCGGCACGCGTGATCGTACAGCTTCCAGCAAACGGCTATAGATGCTCTTAGCTGACACCCAGGATGGGACAATGGTCATGGTATCTGCGATGGCCGCTGGTCTGATGCAATTGTTCTGGCATGCATCCGTGTGCCGCTGCCGTCAGGCTGACGAGCATCTACTTCTTCCTCGGATCACAGGCGCGAACTCTGATGCACAGCGGAGACTTCACGTCCAACGTACCGAGCGATTCTCCAAAAACCCACCCGGTCTCCCACAGACCCCAATACGACCTCGCTCAAACTCCCTTAACTGAAAAAATTGTGTTCGCCAACGCCGTCCTGACATATCTGCAACGTTCACCACCATTTTGCTGCATAGTATAATGCTGGACCAACTGACCACTCTTGTGGTAGGTCAGCAACTACTGATAGGAGCTCGGATTGTTCACGGTCAATAGGTGCTTCTTAATTCTTCCACTGCGCTGTGCTTTTGATCATCGCATTTACTACCCTCTAACAGTACCTCACACAAATAAGGTGCTTCCCATTCACTTCTTTAGAGTTGTTCACTTTTCATTTTCCACCAATACACACTGAAGCTCGGTTATAACGCGACCTTTCGGATCCAAGATTTCGAAGATCGCAATCTAACCGAACTTTTATTACTTCGCGACGTCAAATGTCGTATATCGCCCCCTATTAACGCCCACATGATTCCAAATCGATTTAAAATGGTCATTTCGCGATTACCTACATCTTTCAAAGCTATGTGAGGGAATTTTATATTTATAGATATATAAATCAATACATTGTTAACACTTTCTTGGGTTATATTAGCCAGAAACGATTTGGCGCCGCCATCTTCACATCTTGTACAAACGACGAGTCACGTGGATCGAAACTAGGTATTCATACGCCTTTTAGATTATGAACTTTACTGGTTGTCCTTGGTAGAAAAATAGATCTCGATATTCATTTTGGTTAAAGGAAAAATTCCGCGATTCTGGTATTTTTTTAAAAATATATTGTATATGATGCATTTTTCGTGATATTAGGGTGGGTATAGAGTCTCAATTACTGTAAATAATAAAGAAACAAGCATATTAATTTACACCTTTGACTTGATTTTACTCGAAAAAACGGTAAATTTTGCAATTTTACAATTGTACTCCTTTTCCAAAATAGAAGGGGTCCAAGACCAAATCGCGGTATATCCGAATTCGTGATATAAACAACCGCGTTATAATAGTGCATATTCTATCTTGAAATTTGAACATGCAGTAAGCTATTCCAAGAAGATTATGAGAATGAGAATGTACATCGAAACGAATAATAAAGCGAAAATAATAATAAAAAAAGAAAGAAATTGCTTACCAAAATTAAATGTAGAATAAAAGTTTCAAATATCTCAATGACTGTTAAGAAACAGATACCAAGGAACAACCCTAAGCAGCCAGTTATATCCATGAAAATATTGTCGAAGGTATAGGTTTGATATTCTTTAGTGATGAGAATTTTAGTTGATCCAAATACAATGTTTACAATAGTCGATCTCATTGATAAATACCGGCCAGGCAGCTTTGATCCAAATCCATAGTCCTTAGTGTTATTGATCCACCGCATAGGGACTTTTGAGAAAGCAGTATAAAATGTGGTGTCCTCGCATTTCAGGGGGCAACTACACATTGGTGCTTCACTACCTGTCAGCTTTACTGCTTTTCCATACGTCTTCCGAAAATCGTCTACAGTGTTACAGTAAGGCAAACTATTGTCGGTCATAAACATTAGCCTAGATGTATATAAATGTATGTAAAACTAAATAAATGGTAAAATGGCAATAATCTTATTACATATTGCTTTATCCAACACAGAAACTACAGCGCTTTATTTTTATTACAGTAATTTAACATTATTATCTAAAATAATATTTTTTGTGTACTGAAATTAAATGTTCAAAAGAATTTTAATTGAAATTTTTCATGACTTATATCTTTTCTAATAATTAAGAAATTATGAATTAATAAAAATTTTAAAAAAATTGCAAAAAAAGATTCATATAAAAAAGTTACAGATGGAAATTTAAGGGTAAATTTATAAAACAATAGAACACGATTGTTATAAAAGTTAAAAAAACAAAACAATGAATTATAAATATATTATTATCATTCTGCAATATTAACTAAACTGATAGAATTTGTTGAAACTCTTACCTGCAACTTAAGTGTTTATTAAGGTGTTCATTAAAGCATTCTTCCTTACACTTTGTAACAGTATATTCATCACTACATGGTCGATGGGTAGCATTTATGCGAAGAATCTAAAAGATCAAAGTATTTTAAATGACTTGAATTTGAAAAATCCATAAAAGTTTTCTTAAATAAATAATCAGATAAAATTTTATGATATTTTACGTCGCATCGGAAATTTATGAGTAATGAAGTTTCTAATCGTTTGGCATGCAATACAGATATTTTTGAGATTTTGGTATGATTCGTGAGAAGATTGACTGCTATCAGCAATTGCTTATGCTAAGATCACTAAGGAAGAAGATTCTGTGTGTGTTTTCTGCCTTCTTTTATGCTTTGTGATTGGTGCTGCTTTTTTTTAATCCAAAGAATCAATCAGCAACTAGATCCAATGTTTTGGCGCCATTTCTTTGTACACTGGATTGATGGCGTGTAGTAATCTAGCTTTTTTAAGACTAAATCACATGAAACAAGTTTCTGTGTTACTTTTCTATCTTTGGTTTATTCCTTGCATTTATGTCAATGAAAAAAAAAATTGAGTTCCGTTCAGACGAGAAGTGAAACGGGAAGGAATACTGCGCATGATTGGTGCTGCTTTTTATACCTAAAGAACCATTCACGACGAGACCCAATGTTTCGGCGATATCTTTATCTAAAATTCACAGGTCCTTATGACAATTTTGAAAGAAAAAGTAAAAAACTCTAATTAAGTTTAATTTTAAATTAATTGATTTTATTACCCAATCAATTAAAGTTTCAACAGCTTTTCTACTCGACACTTTAAAAGCGGCGCAAACTTGTCATATGCCGTCAGTGCCACCAATGCAGTCGATGTTGTGCCGTGACGTCATTAATCTGGAAGCACGTGATTGGTTGCTGTTAATAAGCAGAGGCAGAAAAATAGGATTTTCCCTATTTCCAGTTCTGTCACTGAAAACAAAGAGAGAAGCAAATCACTTGATAGCAAATATCCTAGTGAGTCTGTTAAAACCAACAGAGAAACTTCTTCCGTGAAATTTGGTCTTTTCCAGTTCTGCCACTGAAAACACAGAGAGAAGCAAATCACAGGCTACCATTTCTCAGTTACTAGTGTGTCTGATAAAACTCACATAGAAACTTCTTCCATGTGAATTAGGTTTTATAAAGATTCCTGATATTTTGCGATTTAAATTTTGAAGGTCTTACCACTATTCTCCAAACTGTAATTTTATGAAATTGTAAATAATTAACATTCAATAAAAGCTATATTGCTTATCCGAGGGTAGATAATAAAAGAGATTCTTATAATCACAGCCACACCTTACTGAATATTCACAAATCGCTACAAATATTCTCATCATATTGTAAAATAATTAATTGAATAATGATATTTTGAAATATCTATAGTTGAAAACTAAACTCCAAAAATACAGCATGTAATTAGTTTTGGAAGACATCTTGGATTGGAAGACCAAATTAACATTGCTATTCCCATTTGGAAAGCTTAAGTTAATTTATGATAATTGTGTCGACTTCGTATTAGTTATGTTGATTTTTTTTTTTTATTTTAAAGTGTAAGTTTGATTCGCCAGAAATATTTTAATATCTAAAATTATTACCATTGTGGCACTGTTCTGTAGGATTTTCTAAAGAATGTGACCAACGAAGAAATTGGTACTTTCATCGAATATCCATCCGATGTCAATGGGGTAACAGAAAAGAAATTCAGCCCATTAAGAAATATATTATTTTGTATTTCTTAAATTAACAGGTATACTACTGACTGAGGTTTGGACTAGTAAAGTCTATTGATTGGCATTTCTAGATAAAACGAAAAAAAGTTGGGACAATATTTTCCTTAAAATGTGTTTACAAGAATATGATTATATGAAGCTTTTAATTTTTAACTTTTATTAACGAGAAATACTTAATGAGAGATTAAACAATTATAAATTCGCACATTGAATTTGTGTTTACTTTTTCAGTTCATTCGTTTATGGATTGACTTCCGATATCTAGGTTCAACCCTCTATCTTTCTTCATGCATGTTCTTTATAATGCATGCTTTTACTATGAAATCTATTTATTTTATCATCGATCTTGTAAACTACTTCAATTATTGGATAAGGATAATGCTATTTCTTAATACAGTGTTCCGTCGAATGAGACAAATTAGGGCTGTATGCTGCTACATGCTTTAAAACCCTTTCCCTGCCATGTTTTATCCTTATTGCCAATTTTTATTTCGTCACACAATCCAGATTTTAATTTATAAATTACACTCATTTCCATTAACATCTCTTTCCTATTAGCAAATAATATTCATTTTAATGTTATTTGTAAATGCTAATAAACATTTACTCTTTCTATATATTATGCTCTTTTCATTTCTTGACATATCTCCTTTATATTAGCCTGTAATTTTACATTATTAGCTATTTTCTTTATTCTTTCTTGCATAAATTTCTTAAATTTCTTAAATAAAAGATATCGGGCATTCATTCATTGCTAATTTTCTCTCCAATTCTTTTATCTTTGTTGATCATATTTTTCAATCTAGAAAGATTAACTACTAAGAATAGAGAGTACTAATAGTGGCATTATAAAGAAATATAAATGTACGAATAAAGATAAATGGTTGAACATAGAGGATGATACTGCGGGATGTTTCACAAAATTTCGATGAAGAGAAAAAATTAATTTAAATGATGCAGAAGAATATATCAGCAGTTCGAACATTGGTTTAATTGGAATAGAGATGTTAATTGGAATAAAGTGTGTTGATAATTATTGCAAGTAAGCAAATTCAAATGTTATCATATACGTAAATTCAAGTATGAAAGCAAATTCAATCAAATTAAAACTGATTGTTTAAGCTAATATTGTTTTAGTTGATGTAAAAATCGAAGAGACGTTTTGTAGATTGCGACATATTTTGTAGAAAATATTATAAAATCAAAGAGAGGATATTTTAAAGATTGCAAGCAGAAGAAGATATATTGTTATTCAGAAAGTTTTGTTGTATTTTTACAAGAAAGAGTCTGAAGATAAATATCGCTTTGTAGATGTGAGAGGGAGGAGTAGAAAGATTTGCAGTATAAAGTTATATGTATTAATGAACATATCTCACAAATATTAATAAAGTGGCGAAGCTCATGCATCTGCTTAAAAAATAATTTAATTCTTCACGCTTGAAGCGTGAGGAAGATCTCTCTCGGAGCAGAAACCGGTCCTATTTTATATATAATCTATGTGTGAGAAATTAAATTGTTTCATTAGCAAATGTATGAGCTTCGCCACTTTATTTATAAGATGAGCAGTGCAAGTAAAAAATCCAGTATATCTCACGAAGATTTTTAAGTTTAATTTATTTCTCATTTATCCCATTTTAGGCCTACATGAAATCTCATGCATCAAATAATTTTCAAAAATCGTGTCAGAACTTTCCGAAAAAAAAGAACTCTGTCACCAAGTTTAGAAAAACAATGTAATTCAATCGACTATCGCCTAATGATCTCTGAAGCAATAGTGACCTTTAGAGATTTTCTTATCATATTAGTAGTATTTTTCAAACTCAACTTTCCGTAAGTACTTATAAGCACCTTTAAGACAATATTACAGGGAATATGTAATTAGGAGTTAAATTTTCAATGTTTCAGTTTTCTTCTCTCAGTTCAAAGCTAATAAGCTTCTATCAGTTGAACATCTTCTTCGATCTCTTTAACCATGTTTGATTGCAACAGTTCTTTGGAAAATTAAATGTGACAAAGGCATTAAAATTATTGTTTAAGATGTTTAGATATTAAAGCAGCATATTTAATTAGGGTACCGTTTTCAAAGTAATTTCAAAAAACAAATCAGTCTCTCAAAAAACAAAAATCAGTAGTTTTTTATTTTTTATTTTTGCTTTTGAAATTATCTTGAAGAAGGCAATTCAAATTAAAGGTGCTGAAACGTCATACTTAAATATGAACAACAAGTTTAATTATTGTATATATGTGTGTGTGTTAAATCAGGCCTTCTAAATGTACTGTCCTACATACGCAAAAAGCTTCTTAAAACAATACGGAGGTAGTTCTTCTTCACAAATAATGGAAAAGTACTACTCAGATAACGAATTAACTTCCTTGAGAAAATAATCAAGCAATCCTCCTCTGCAATTGCAAGAAACCTCCCAGTCTTATCCAAATCCATTATTGGTGGATTAAATGACCCTCAAAACTAAAGTACAAGAAAATAAACAACCGTCAAATTGTAATTCAAAAACTTAGACATATTTTTGCCTCTTAAGATATTTAACCACACAGAAAAAAAAAAACCTGTAGAGGATAAAAAAAGCAACAAATATAATCATGTTAAAAGGGGGAAGACTTTTGAGTCAAGCTGAGCACCTGTTTCGGCCGTTTCAAGATTGTTGGGCTCTCTTCAGTAAGGGCTATTCAGTTCGAGATATTTGGAATTGTTATCATTTCATCACCCTTAACAACTCCCGAACGGAAGGTCGGATCATAAAACAGACTTCATCATCGTGTGCAGAGGAACAAACAAAATAGAAATAAAGTATTTTCAGGGACCAACGCCCTCCCCCTCCCCCAAATTGGAGATGTTTCCATTGGATTTCCTCTGTTAGCTTAAATGTCAGAAATGCAACCATTTCTTTTCAGTTATTAGCTATAGCTTGTCAGTTCGAATCCGTTAGATATACGGATTAGTTTTTTTTTCCTTAATGTCCGCATGATTTATTTTTTGAAATGTGTTTTTTCTGATTTTCTTATTTGTTATTTTTTTCTTACGTCAATACACTTTCTTTTCCTTCCTTCCTTTTATCGAATTTGGCCAACTAGGGACCACGTAACTAGCTAAACCTGACAACGTCAGGGCGAGGCTAGTGAAATTCAAGAAAGGGGGGACGAGAATGATATCCCGTCCAGGATAACCCTGAGATAGTAAGTCCCAGGTGGGAAACGGACGAAACACAGAAGAAGAAAGAAACAGCCATGCCATCACCGGGATTCGAACCCGGGCACTGGCGCATCGGCCACAACGGCAGCCCGCCGGCTAAACCGCACGGCCACGCCAGCACGGCAATACTTTCTTTTATTTTAATATTTTTAAATTTTTATTATTATGGGTCGCGCTTAAATTTATGCTTCAGCACTAAATTATAGTTAAATACGCAGAAATTATAGTGCCCAAGGTTTTTGAATTATAAATTCGATTGTTGTTTTTCTTTTCGTATTCTTTAGTTTTGGGGATCATTTTGTCCAT
Organism: Thereuonema tuberculata; assembly: GCA_023159025.1. Classification (NCBI taxonomy): domain Eukaryota; kingdom Metazoa; phylum Arthropoda; class Chilopoda; order Scutigeromorpha; family Scutigeridae; genus Thereuonema; species Thereuonema tuberculata. The sequence goes on from JAFIDM010049286.1 coordinate 177,995, forward strand.
CACTAGCAGATTATTCTTCTTCTCGTTGCCTTGGTTTATGCACTGGCTGAGTAGCCCTCATTAAGCTCGGCTACCCCAAGGCCTCAGTTTGATTCAAAAAGCTATGAAAGAATCCATCTTTGTCCAGTGACAAATGATAATAGAGCCCTTCTGTCTGTATACTTTTTACCTTGTTTTGATATAAATATATCTTATTATTAAGTAGCCCTAGTTGAGCATTGGTAACAAATATTTGGCGGATGTCGTAAATTACAGAATTTTGAATAATTCCATCTGCAAGAACCTGAAAGAAAAACATTATTTTTTAGAATTCTAATAATTCTGAAATACAATTAGCTGATTTCATAAACAATTTCATAAAAGGAATTAAGTGTATTTAATTTTTATTAAAAAAGATTTTGTAGTTTTTTAATATACTTTGTTTGACAAAAGAAAACGAAGCAAGAAGAGAAAATCAGCGCTAGATCACCGCGAACGTTAGAAGGCAAATACAGTAAAACCCCGGTTAACCGAACTCGGGTCAACCGAAACCCGGGTTATCCGAAACGCCACCGAAAATCGAAAATCCAAACAATAATACTGTACTGCACGGAAATAATTCGAGTGTGTGTTGAGAATAGTAAACCTACTGGGTATAGTATAACACAGAAATACAGTAGTTGTTGTTATTTTAGGTTGCCCTAAAGCTACCCGCACACGAGGGAGCTTTTTCTGTGCAACTCGAGGAAATTGAGGTGCACAGAAAAAGCTGCATGCGACTATCAGTGCGCAAACGATGCAACATTGTTAGCGCCGCCGTGCGGACAACAAACGAAGCACACTACGAATTTGAATGACATCACTGGACATGACGTCAAGGATACTGCTGTGATATCGTTCCAAAACTAAATATTTGTGATTTATTTTAAACATATGAGAAATATTTTTATAATATTATTAGCCGGTATGTAATCGCAGTTGATGGCAATAATGCGATTCACGAATAACAACGACCAACAGCCAATAATAATCCATTGCTCACTGAAACAATGACGTCATGTGGCAGTTTCCGGAAATGGTGAATGAGCGAAACTCTGCTTGCGATGTGAAATATTCAAAAAAACTAGGTTTTTGAAACGTTCTGATACATTCTGCCGCATTAAATTACTGCATTTACATATAAACTGTATTTATGTGTGAAAGAAACTCGAAATAATCTGATATTTTTGCTGTATTCGCGATTCGCCCATCTGAAGCGAAGGAAAATGTTTCGACGCCATGTTTCTTCCTTGAGCATGACGTCACGCCTGACGTATAAAAATGCTGCACTGTGATTGGGTAATTCCATGCAACTTTCCGTGGTGCACCGCCGTTCTGTGAAACTTTTTTTCCATGCAACTTCCATGCAACTTGGCCCATGCAGCTCAAAAAACCGCTCTAGGCATCAAGTTGCACATGCAACTCGGCCAAAAGCTCCCTCGTGTGCGGACTACTTAAGATTTTTTTGAACAATGCAGTGGGTCAACTCCGGCTAACGTCCTTTTAATGAAAAGATGGCGGGACATCGCTGCTCGAAAACATTGGGACGGACGCAAGAAACAAACAAAAATTACTGAGTTTTTTAAAATGAGTAATTCATATGCTACAAACTATTAAGTAAAGAATACTGTATATTGATTTAGCTTACTGCTATCCTGAAAATGTAATTTTAATTTTAATAAGGAACATAAGTGTAGCTTACAAAGAGAATTTTGAGTTCGTTTGACCTTCAAAACCTTTCAAAAATAGCTACTATAATTACATTACAAAATACTATAGATGTATTAGATGTTCATGACTTAACCCAAAAAATTGTTATCCGAAACGGCTTCCCATTTAGTTCGGTTAACCGGGATTTTACTGTATCTCAGAACCGAAATGCAAATGATTGGAAGTAACGCCAATTAACTAATAGTGGAACTTAGGAACTGCGAATCGAGGAGGATATATCACGAGACAATTGTGACAGCGGATTGGATTTGCATTAGCCTCCACGGGCATTGGATCCGTGCACATTACGAGCAGTTGGACGAGTTTGAGCGAGGGCGTATCAATGGATTAAAAGAGGGAGGTTGGTGAAATCGCTGTATCGTCCAGCATTTGGGATGATAGACGCGGCAATCGGATAATGCCAATGGATTGCCCAGCGGAAAGCAAGCAGTGGACGGCCGACGGAGAAGGAAGAATGGGAAGATCGAGGGTTGTGAAATCCCCACAAATAGCAAAATTACGCAAAATCAATAGCAAATTAGATACATTTGGATATGAAATTTTAAGTTGAAGCTATTTTGGACACAAAAGGTACAGGACAAGACGGAAGCTTATCTCTACAAAACTGACTCTGATGATTACAGAATTCTGAAGCTCTTCAGCTATTCAATGAATAAAGAATAAACAAATTTTTGTTCATGCCAAGAAATCCATGTGTTTTAATTCAGATGGTTCAGAATATTTACCCATTATTATTAAAAAGTAAAAAATAACATTAATATTTTTAATCTGATAAGAAAATTACCATACGGATATTGGGTTTGCCATTTTCCAATTTTATGAAAACGGATGTATTTTCATCTATAATCCTTAGTTTCTTCCCTGAAAAATGACAGAATTTAGAATTAAAGAAAATAGATAAACAATCACATCAGAAAATTTTAATTCAAGACTTAACATACTACTGTAAGACTTGAAAAGATAACATGTTAACATTAAATTTTTAAATATTCATTAAATTTTACAAATTCAGTTTTAAAAAAGAAAAAATGTAAATTACTGTCATTAAAAGAAGTCATTTCGAAGTAATAATAAGTAAAAGCAACATACGATTTCAGAAATCAAAGAAGTAAAAAGCAAATTCTGTTTTAATAAGGAATTGTTTGAAGGTACGAGTTCTTAAATAAACATTAAACATTTCCTATTTATTCTTATACCTATCATTTGATAAAGAATAACCAACAATATTTTTTAAGATATAAAGAGCAACAAATAATTAAGTCTTTTAAAACATTAAAAGTTTTAAAGCTTTTACTTAATGACTCGAGATTTGCGTAGGTTGTCAGAATAATGAAGTTAATGTAAGGATAGTAAAAAGAAATAACATTGCCATTTATACTTTCAATCTATATACTTCCTACTAAGAAAATGAAATCTTTAAGAGTAATTAAGAAATCTAAAGCGCTAAAAATCGAAGATGATGTGATAGAGAAGGTCTCACACTTTGATTTTCTGGGAACAAGACTGGATGAGGATGGAGGTTGCACAGAAGATATAGAGAAAAGAATCTTGTTGGGCCGGCGAGCAATGTCGAACCTTGAGAAAATAATGAAAGACAGAGACATCTCTAAATCTTGTGATTAGGATTGTGAAAGCAATGGTTGTTCCCGTGATGATGTACGGTTGTGAGAGTTGCACAATGCGAAAGAGGGAAAGAAAGAAAATCGACTCCTTTGAACTCTGGTGCTGGAGAAGACTTATGAGAGTACCATGGATTGCAAGGAAGACTAACAAATGGGTTTTGGATTCAGCCAATCTATTCGTTGGAAGCATTGATTTTAAGGCAAAAAATATTCTATTTTGGCCACATTATGAGAGCGGATAATTCCATTGAAAAGATAATCATGCTTGGGAAGGTAGAGGGGAAGAGAAGAAGAGGAAAGGAACGAAAAAGATGGATGGAGGATATAAAGGAAGCTGCTGGGAATTCTTTGCAACAACTAAGATATGCAGCAAATGATAGATCTGTTTGGTGAGCCTTAGTGCATGAGGTCACCAGAAGTCGTACACGACTTGATGGAACCTAACAACAACAAAGAGTAATTATTATGTATGGAAACTCATTTTATATTTCGATCAGCTGAAAAGTTAATGCTGACGAAATTGCACTTCCCCGCCTAAAACAATAATTAAAACGACGGATTTAGAAAACCAAAAGAATAGTTGTAGACTGAAAATAAAAACCGGTCTAAGTGCCACAACAATCGATTTCAAATTTTATTGCTAAAATATGGTCTATGTCTCTAGGCCAGTGCGGTAAAAACCCGGCTGTATGATATTCAGTCTGCAAGTACTTCAAACTTTAGCCAATTGTTAGACTTTCACTGTAGCCAGTATTAGTTTTCACAAATGTTTTTGCTGTTTTTCTCAGAACTTTTTTGGCACTTAGCGCGGTTTTTATTTTCAGTCTACAGTTCCTTACTTAGTCTTTCGTGTGTTCATCACATTCCTGTAAAATAAACATTAACCTCTTTTAACAGTATTCTTGTAATAAGATATATCAAAAGTTATTTACCAAATTTAACTGCTACACATCCTCCTAATGGTGTTTTTACTTCAAGTATATCCGGTTTTTCAGTACATTTTACGTTGTTACTGGGTAGGGTACACTAAAAATAAAATATTAATAGAGTTAAATTGAAATACTTGTTTAATTGAATTAAAGATTTTTTTTTAGGAAACACAAATATAAAATTACAAATACAGTAAAACCCCGTTATTACGCTCGTCAAGGGACCATGACCTACAAGCGTAATAAGCGGGATAGCGCTATAGACGGGAAATGATTTATGAGATGGGGAAAGATTTGGACACCATTTTACAGGAAACATATATGATTCTGCAATATATATATTGCAAATATGAGCTTATTTCCTATTAAAAGATCTTTGATTGTGGTTTGCCGTGTGTGTGTGCTACTATTATGAATTATGACATTTTCAATGCGGTTCAGGTAACTATTAACGTCAATTGATACACCACTAAGAACAATACTAATATATTTTCGGAGCAGAATTAGTGCACACTTTATTTTTTTACGTTTGCAACAACCCTTTGCTGCATCGGTAATTCTGCATCCTTGTTTTTCGTTATTGTTCGCAGACTGGACAGGGAATTCCTAGAGATTCTGCGAAATCCTTCTGACTTCGGTAGAATTCTCGTCGTACTTACGGAGAATTTGCAATTTTTCACTTACAGAAAGGGATTTCCGCTTCGACATTTTGCACAACTGTATCACAGACCAACACTTCACAGAGATCAAGGATTCCCTCCTACCAGGGAAAAAAAAAGAATCTTTACAGTGTTACATTTCTTTTCGATACAAAATTTCTGATATAAAAAAGCGCTACAAGCGGGATTTGAAGCGTTATAAGAGGGTAAAGTATACAGATATATAGAAAATTCCAGGGACCGTATAAAAGGAGCGTAAAGAACGGGATAGTGCTATAAGCGGGAGCGTTATATCGAGGTTTTACTGTATTGATATATTGTAATAAAGAAATTCCCTAGGCATATAATTGCTGACACGTGACAACATATGAGTCGTTTTATGGGAAAAACATCTTTAAGCGCCAAAGTCAAGCTAATATACTTTCATATCTATTATGAAAGATATTATGATAAGATATTATCATATCTATCTCGAAAACCATTGGAAATAATTATTCATCTGAACTTTTTTTTCTTAGAAAGAAAATTGATCTTTTCTTCTGGGTAACCCAGAATTTTCTTGCTGATGTTTGGTCAATATTTGATTACAATGGTTTCAGTCTTGTAAATGCGTAATCTAATTTATCGTACTTTTTTCCATCCGATGAATGATGAATCGTTTATTAACGCTGAATATTAAAACATAAACAATACGGGAAAACAAATATTAAGTAAAATCAGAGCTTTATCCATTGAAATTCATGCCAATCTATGATGATTTCTGATTTAATATTGATAATGAACTACTTTTCTATATACTGATTTAAATATATTGAATCAACATACAGTAAAACCTCGTTAAGTCGTCATTCAAGGGACCAAACATTTTTGACGACTTATGCTGAGTGGAAATTTTTGAAAAAACAAAAACAACCTAAAAAACACTGAAATACAGTATTTTTATGAATTGCTGTAGGATTCGGTGAGAAAAACAAGATTTTCAGAAATCAATACATCCAAATGTATGAGTGAAAAATAAAAAAAAAAATACTTTTTATACTTACCACATTTCAATCGTTTTAAAAGAAAGGCAATATCTGTCTTTCAAACGTTCCAGCCAACCATCGCCGAAATCTCCAATGTTCAACTCCTTAGCAATTCTTTGAGAATCACGCAGAAATCGGCACATTTTGCGATCTGGCATGTTTTAGCCATCGAACTAGCTAAAATCTCCTCGATCTCGTCAAACTTCGATTTCCTCATTCTCTTTCTTTTGTCTTTGTAGTCAGCTTCTTCAATTACTTGTTTCGATGAAAATATCGTTCAATGTAGTCCTGGGAATATGGTGTTCTTTGGCAAAAGCTGTTTTCGAAACATTTGATTTTTCAAAAAGTGCAATTAAGTCTTTTTTTTTCTTTAAAAGATAACGAGGTGAGTTTTCGTTTTACTGGCATATTAAAAACGTAATCGAACCACGAAATTGCAAGAGAGAAAATAGCCCTTACAGCGGGGCTTATTCGCTATGAAATGAAGTCACACTCAGGAGCGGTCAAGAAAAACGTCTACACTCGACAGAGTCGCAGCGAGAAGTGTGTTTTGAATGATTAGCAGCGAGATTCCAAGAACCCAAATCCTTCGAGGGGGTAGGAAAGGAATGAAGTGACAGGCATGGTCGAAAATTCCCTGTAAAGGCTTGGCTTTCTTAAACTAAAGGGGCGGGGCTGAAACGACAACACGATGGCATGCAAAATGGAGAAGAAAGATACTTTTGGCCATTTTTGAGGGAGACGAGTTATCCGGAATAGAATTAAATTTGGTGATGGGTAAAGGAGGGTTATATCACATTATTGTGTATGAGACCTTGTCAGGACCAAAAGAAAACGACGACTTAAATGGAGAGACGATTTATCCGGGTGACGACTTCACGAGGTTTTACTGTATCTTTCGTTGTGTTTATTTTTAAAATATGTAAACCCTTAAAATACAAACTTTTCATAAAGGATTATATGTATACTTTATGTTAAAAGATCTGAAAAACATAGTAGTGGGATGCCCCCCACTATCCTATAAAGAATTTTATTGTCCCATTAAGGCATAAATCCAGGTATACATAAAAATTGTATTTATTGAATGCATTATGTAGAAAGTTTGTAAAATCCATCTGAACTAGAAAAATACATATACGTTTAATTGCATCATTTAAATGCAAAATCTTGTCTTCCATCTCCCAAAAAAATGAGTCATAAAAATATAGAAATATAACTTACATTTCCTTATTTCTTAATTACTATACTTAGAAAAATAATCAACAACATTTTAATAACAAACACTATCTATTCAAAGAATCCTGCTTACAAATGAGAGACGTTTTGGCTTGTATTGTCAATTTACGAATTACAAATTTAATATTGAAAAATTACATAGTAACTACTTTCTTTACCGAAACAATGCATTCAATTCTAATTACGATTCTTCAGACTTTAATTTCTTGATGGTAACATCCTTAAGAAAAAATAAATATGTCAGATATATTCCTCATTTTATGGTAAGAGAGACTTTTTTTAAAATAGTGAAATTTTATTAGGATCTCCTAATATCAATACTGTGCAATGGCATTCCTCTTTCTTGTATCCTGTTTTGTAAATCATTAATGATTTCAAAAACGCTATATAATTAATTTCTTCAATTGTCAATTCTTTCTTTCAACTTGCCATAATGAAAGTAGTAGCAACAACACTAATAATAATAATAATGATTAAAAGAAGAAGAAAAAGAATAAGGTAAAAAAAAATAGAAAAATAGTGTTCATCAGTTTTCCCTAAACCTGCGAAATAAAACAGAAGTATCATGTTTCTACTAAAAGGCTGTTGTAATCATTCAGACATTGAAGCCACAATTGC
>JAFIDM010049286.1:185932-246527 GCA_023159025.1 Thereuonema tuberculata
TCATCAATCAGGTGTGGAGGCTTCGTTTTTGATTCACACAAACTATTTAAGGAATTACGGCGGAAATTTACTTTCTTACTTTCCGGAAGTGAAACTGTTTAGACAATTTATAATATATAAACATTCAACACTAGTAAATTGCAACGAAATTGTTTTAATATAATCCTCATTTTGCAAAATAAGGTTTTGTTTAAAATGATACAAAAGATCATTAAAATCATACTAAACTTTATTCATGTAATCATAGAATGATCAAAGAATGTGACAATATTCACGAGAGAATAGTTTCAATATTCATAAAATTTTCTACTATTTTAGTTGGATAATTTTAATGGAAGGGAATTATTAACTTCAGTACCTCTCTAAATAAAGCTTATTAACTTACATTAGCAACAGCACGAAATAAACTGATATCAAAGAAAATCAATTCTTACCAATTTATTTTATTCTACGTATTGCACCGATAAGAATAGGCCTGTATTATCTCAGAAAAGGAGATCAATTTGTGAAATCTTTAAGATTTTAATGCAGATAAACTTTTTATCATCAATTAATCAAAATTATTAGTAGAAAATAAAAATAATAAAATTGGCAATAAAATTATATTATTGATGATAGTTACGAAATAATTCCTTTTTCAATATGTTGTCAATAAGCTCCCCCCCACCCTCCCGGAAGAGAAATGAGAAAGTATTTACTGTAATTGTAATACAAAATTAAGTATTTACCAGTATTTTGAAGGTACTCCTGGTCCTGAGAGCTAAGAGTCCTCAAATGGAGTACTTTACTTAAATATTCTTAATAAACTCAAATATTAATAAAAATATTGAGTTTACTCTTCTGACGGATGAGTGATTCCTTTATTTCAACATATATTATAAATTATTCATATTTCAATTTATTTCGCTTCTTTCATTTAAAACATAATGAAAGACATTATAGTTTTAATTTTCCCTAATCCTTCTATAAGTAAACGCTCGTAATCAACTTATTCATAATATATTACCAGAGCTGATTGAAACATTCAGCTTTACTCTGTAAATGGTGATTTTGTGTATTATATAAATGTATTATTTATATGAATCATTGGAATTTTCTTGAAAAGTTGCGATGATGATGATGATGATTTCTCAGAAGAGACGTTTTACAATTTTTATATTTTTTATTACAAGTTCTGAAAGCACGTAATGTTTTCCTAAGTAAATAATGAAAGTAAACCTAATATAATATTTTTCTGGAAAGGAAACGGTTGTTGGTCTACATTTCTTGTTGTCATATAATAATTTAGTGTTAATATTGATGTGTCCATTTGTCCATTTGTAACGTTCTTGCTTTTATGAAACAAAAACATATTTCTTGGAAATAAAATATTTTATTATTTTTAAGTTAAATGCAAATCTTTAAACATTTTGCTGAGTTAATATATTGTATAACAGTGTTTTTGTATTGATAATAACATTATGTTTCCATTAGTATGAAATTTTCTAGAATTCATTAGCTTATTATTAGTGTATTTTCTCACGATGAGCCCGGAACCTTGTGATAAGCGCCGATCAGAAGTCCTAGATTGTGGGCTGTTAAGGAAGTCACGGCAACTGTTTTTATCTGCCAAATATGTGGCACCACTCCAATTCCAGAATACACGCTTGAAAACCTGCTGTATGTGCTTTGATTGGCACCACTGACATGGTCTGGATCATTGGCGGATCATAATGAGGTCAAGTGGAAAATACGTATTTGGAAATAATCATTTAATAAGGCAATGCACTGTAGTCAAGGTAGAAAACGGAACACAGGAATATTAATACATACTGTTAACACCCCTCTAAGTATTCTCCAAGATTCTCACCATACGTTTGCCGGCGTTTGGGAACTGCTGTCCAATGCCATCATTTTTCACGATAACACCGTATTTCACATAACAGCTCCTACACAGGCTTCGTTACGTCGATTGTCCTTCGTATTCGCCAGACCTGAGTCCATGCGACTTTGATTTGATTCTAAAGCTGCAGTTGCATGAGAAACGCTTGTGAACAGATGAAATTTTGACAGCGTTTCGGCGAGAGATCCAACACTTTAATGACTCATATTTAATGACTCGGTATTCTCCGCCTTCCCAAACGCTGGCATCGTAATGTGGACAATCTTGAAGATTACTTCGAGGGGTGTTAGCAATTTGTATTCAGCATTCCTGTGTTTTTTTCGTTCCTTGTGTACACTGTATTGCCTTATTAAAAGATGATTACCAAATACGTGTTTTCCACTTGACCCTCATGACGTTCCTTTACTGATCCTCACCACGTTAGTGGTGCCAATGAGAAGAACATCAAACAGGCTTTCAAACATATATTCTAGAATCGCATGTTTGGTAGATAAAAATAGTTGCCATGACTACCATAACGGCCCACGTTCACATACTTTCACGTTTTGACGATTTTTCCTATCTTCAAACTCTTACATTCACGATGTTTTTAGAGTTTTTGACACAAACTTTTTAGATCTTTTAGGACATTGATTTAACTACAAATAAGTAACAAAAAGTCGAAATCCGTTTTCGGGTTTGTAAGGGGCGGGCCTTAGAAGTAGGGCGTTACCTCAAAATTGTGACGTGAATAACTGCCGAAAAATTTTGAGTATATGTGCTAAAGTTTTAATGGGTGCTAGATACCCATAAGACCTCGACTAATGTTGTATTTCAATCAAATCTAATTGCTCCCCATCCCTCGTGTCAGCAAAAATTGAACACCCTCCCCCGCCTTGAATACTGACGTAATACATCAACAGCCCCTTATCACGGTAGATGCGCGGCAGAGATATTTAAGAATAAGAGATTGTATCCTTGAAACAAAACAAAATTGCTACAGATATATGTTTATTTTGCATAGTAGTGAACGGGTGCGCGCAACCCATTCTATAGATGACTGGGTGGATCCGGCTGTAGAAGTTCGCTTTGAAAAAATGTCCGACATCAGCCGTGTCTGGGAGTGAACCTCCTCAAGTACAATCAAATGCATTATCACTTAGCTACCGAGCCACTGATGTAACTAGAACTGTAATGAATTCATTATAATTATGAGATTTTAATCGTATAAAATTATTATAATAAAATTTAGGATTTCATTTGCTTTAAGTAAGAAATAATTGTTATTGCATTATTACAGTATTTTATTTGTTATTTTTTGAATTAATTTAAATTTAATATAATTCACACCAAAATTTTAATTTATTATTATTTGATTAGTATAATATTCAATTTTATTCATATTCGTTTTTATTGGAGGTTAAGGTTTAAGTTTAAGCACAAAACATGTAATTGTTATTGTAATTTCCAGATTTCACTATATTCCAGAAACTTTTGTCCTAAAAGATATTTGAAGACTTTCATTTAAGTGTCAATCTATATCAAACTGTCCCAAAAACATTAAATTGGTTGCTCAACCATTTTAAAAAAATGATTTTTTTTTATTGTTGTTACTCCTATGCATGAGTACTTCGAAACAGGCATTATTTTTTTTTTTATTCGACTTCCTTAAAAATGGCGTCCATTTTTGTTTTAGGGTTTCCGGCATTTTTGGCCTTTGCAGACAGTTGCGGTAAATTTGATAACTCACCCAAGAAAAATGATAGAAAGCTGTGGTGAAAAACATTATATTCAGCACATTTCAAGCTACATTTTATGTCCTATACCTTTTTACCATATCTCTAATGCAAAACGGCTGAAATTTAGAACCAAAATTGATATTCTCTTTTGAACAAAAATCAAAGTTATGGGGTTTTTTGAGCAAGAAGGAATGAAATAGAAAAACTATAAATATTTTAGAGGAAAATATATACAACCAAAGCAAAAAATTTTTCAGCTCTGTTACTGGCTTCCTAATTTAGTTATAGATCTTGAAAAATGCTCGTTTTTCATTTTTTTAAAAGTTTGAGCCCTAATAACTCTAGTGGGGAACTTATAAAAATTTGATATTTACAGTATAAAGAGAACTATATGAGAGGTATCTGTGAAAAAAATTTTGAGTTTGATATTTGAGTTTCTTATTTTTGGTATTTGAGTTAGATACACGCAACAGTATCACTTAATTGCAAACGCAGATTTACAATCTTGTTGATACATGATCTTCAAATTTTTCTGATTTTGATGTGATATAACATCTAATAATATTTTAACATATAATAATACATTTTAACATATTTTAACGTTTAATAATAGCATGTAGTGCTGTTATAGCCTAGCGTTCTTTTGTATATTTTTCACCAAATTCCCTCTGCTGTAATTTTGTTCTCCATGGAATATCAAACTCAAAATTTTTTTCACAGGTACCTCTCATAAAGTTCTCATTTCAGCCATTTGCATTAGAGATATGATAAAAAAGTATAGGACGTAAAAAGTAGCTTGGAATGTGCTGAAAATAATGGTTTTTACCTTAGCTTTCTATAATTTTTTTTAGGTGAGTTATCAAATTTACCGCAACTGTCTGCAAAGGCCAAAAAATGCCGGAAACCCTAAAACAAAAATGGACGCCATTTTTAAACGAAGTCAAATAAAAAAAAAAAAATAACGCCTGTTTTGAAGTACTCCTGCAAAGGGGTAACAATAGTAAAAAAAATCAATTTTGTATAAAAATGGTCGAGCAACCAGTGCTGAGCCGTTTGGAATAGATTGACCCTTAAGTATAATAACAAATATTATGCATCTTCAAGGCAAACAGGGCTTATAATTTAGGGTGACCAGAAGTCCGGTTTTTGGCGCAGTGTGCCGCATCAGTGTATGTCGCGGAAACTGTCCCTTATTCTAAGAATAGTCCCGGAATTTGTTTTTTTTTTTTGTTTTTTGTTTTTTAAATGTAGTTTTTTTTTTTTGGTTGTTGAACAAGTTACCGGTTTGCATTTTTTTTTTTTTTTTTTGGTCATGAAAATTGTCTGTTCTGGATTGACGTCTCAATAATTTGATCAGCCTACTTATAATTTAACTCAAAAATTTCATTTCAAGTTCGAAATTGCATTCAGGAACTCAATATTAATTTTTTATTATTTTGCCATCAGATTTCAGTTGAGAAACTGAATATTTCGAATTAATAAAAGTGAAGATTATTTAAAACGATAAGAGGTTAAAAAAAAATGTTCACAAATATAAACATTTAAAAAATGATCAAGATTATTGCAATGCCATCGTATTTTTAATATAGAAAATATTTTTTTTCTGTTTTTATAGTTTTAAAACTAAGTACAGTAAAACCCGGTTAACCGAACTCGGGCCAACAGAAACCCGGGTTATCCGAAACGCCTCCGAAAATCAAAAATCCAAAACAATATTACTGTACTACGCGGAAATAATTCGATGGTGAAATTCAAACAAAAATTAATGAGTTTTTTGTAAATGAGTAATTCATACGCTACAAACTATTAAGTACAGAATACTATATATTGATGTAGCTTACTGTAATCCTTAAAATGTAATTTTAACTTTAATAAAGAACTTAAGAGTAGCATACAAAGATTTTTGAATTGGTTTGACCTTCAAAATCTTTCAAAAATATATACTATACTTAGAATACAAAATACTGTAGCTGTATTAGATGTTCATGGCTTAACCGAAAAAAATCGTTATCCGAAAGGCTTCCCTCCCCTTTAGTTCTGTTAACCAGTTCTGTAACTGTATTTAAATTTTAATTAATCGCAGAATTTGTTATGTTATTTCACAATCATATGCAATATGGTAATGATTTTATTCAGTGTATATATTCACATTTATCTTTTTATAATAGTTTTATTTATTCATTGTATATTCTTAGTTATCAGTACATTTATAATTGTATAGTATCCTTAATCTATTATCTATTTATTCTATTATCAATTGTGTATTCTAATTTTTACTGTTTATCGTTTAATCCCATTATTTTATTCAAATTTTCCGTTGACCAGTGCTTCCTTATCCCTGATTCGTTACTATTTAAATAGACAGTTAAATATTAGTTAAAAACAATGTGTAATTTAAATTCGCCAATCAATTTGTAAAGCACGGCAACCAATCACAGCCCTTGTACATAAACTATTGAAACTTCTGTATCATACGAATAAACAGAGTTTTTGCCAGATCTTATTAGAGTCTAATCGCCTTAATTTCTCGAACCAGTGGCCGTAAACATTCACTTCAAAAATTGGCGCCGAAACCCCGGTTTTGCTCCACCGTATCTTCATCATTGACCGCCGAGAGGAAATGAGCTTTCCACCCCCCATTGCATTTCGAAAAAGCCGTCGACTTCATGGTCTCCCTCCATTGGACGTTATTCATGTATTCTTTTAATATATTAATTAATTTTTTAACTGTGTAATCATTTTTCTTTATTCCCATAGAATCACAAATATATAAAATTTACACAGTGAAAGAAACAAAAAATTAAAAGCTTTAACTGGATGTAATCATGACTTGTTATTCATATAAAGATAAATACTTTTATTCAAATACTTTTCAATGGAAACTATTTTGTAATTCTACTTTTTCATTTTTTTCTGTGGAATCTTAAGTACGAAATCACTTAAGGGGAAAAAAAAATATAAAAATAGATACATTTCAATGAAAAAACCATTAGCTGTGTAATCCTATTTATAGATCATAACTCTAAGGGTTGGTAATCATCTCGAATAAATTTTTACTTGTAAATCAGGACATTTACACATTTTGTACGCCGACGCACAAATATTAAAAAACAAAACATAATTACAATAATATAAAACAACTAGTTTTGATAATTATAGTATCTTTTTTCAAGTTAGACGAAATTAATGGGTTCATGGGTTATAAAGTCAGTGTGTGAGAGGAGGGAATTGTGGGAGTGATCACGTGGTGTTGAGTACGAGCTGAGATTCCTTTCACTTGCACAGAGCCTCGGGAAAACAAAAACAACAAATAATAAAAAGAGGAAGGAAGAGCAATTAAACTTTCTTTCATCTCCCCCTCTCCTCGCCCTCCCCCCTTCTCTTTTCTTCCTACTCTCCTCCCCTTGCCTGTTTTTCTCTTTAGTTGAATGCCTTGTTTTAAATATTTGTGTTTTTTTTTTTGTTTTGCATATTTGGTATTTGTTGATGTTTTGCACTGAAATGGTTGTTGTTGTAATAGGTGTTGTCACTTAAAATATAAATTGATTCTTTGCAATTTACTTTGCAACTTTCTGAGAAAGCTGTTTTCTTCCTTGCAAACAATTATGATGCCTGGAAAATTGATTTTGTGGTGGTGTTCTATTGCATGGGTGACAGTTGTATAATTGGTGTTTCTGTTGCTGACAGCATATTCAGGTAAAGGCGGTCTTCTAGTTTTTGACTTGTCTCGCCAAAATAATAACATGAAAATCTCTAGGCAGGGTATGGCATACACGACACCCTACGTGGAGAGTATCTCGGTGGAGGTTCTTTGATGTCTTTGCTTTTTTAAGAATTTTGTCCAGTGTTTGATTCGTTAATTTCTTCTTTTTCCCTCAGCTGTATCCACATTTCTTTCATTTCCTCTAAGGGAATGTTGATAATAAAAACATTTTAAAAAAAATATATACCACGAAAAAGTTCGTTAAATAGAAAATGCACTTCGCTATTTGGAGGTTATTTTAAGCTGGGCGAACACGTAGCAACATGCGACAATATTGCTGGACAATATTGCTCATTTTTATTGCTGACAACCGTTATCATGCGCGAACACACAGTTGTTGCAACGTGTTCGCCCAGCAAAATGGGCAATATTGGGCAATATTGTTCATTTTTTTTGCTGGAAACTGTTGTCAGCAATAAAAATGAGCAATATTGTCCAGCAATATTGCCGCTTGTTGCTAACGTGTTCGCCCAGCATTACGAAGAAACTAGCAAAATGTTCTTGGTTCCAAAGAAAAGTTCGCAAAATAAGAGAAATTCGCAAAATCGATAAATTCGCAAAATAGAGGTTCGTTAAATAGAGGTCCGACTGTAATTAAAAGCAAGAGCATATAAATGCAAAACCGTTCCTTTATGTTTTACATGCAAGCTGTAACCTAGAGGCCACTAATACAATGCTTAGTATAATCATTTGGATACGTTAAAGAATTTATGAAACAATATGTTTGTAACTCAACTCCATCGATAATTTACCTATTCAGATATTTGACTATGCAATTAACCTCTTTTCCCTCCCTCTTTTGCATTTTCAATAATTTGCATATTCATATTAGCGCATTTGTATAGACCATACTTGCAAAAAATCATTGCGACTTACGAATACCACTGGAATGTAGGGTTTTCAACTTCTGTTTCCGAATGTTTCTAAAACCTCCATTACTTTGTTTATTGCATGACGTTAACGACTAACATTAAAGACGCATTAGAATAATTGTAATAAATTGTCTCTGAAAGGCTAGAAACCGATGGAGATCGTATATACTTCAAAATCAAAACACTCAAGTATTTGTCGAATATCACGTGCTATTCTTAAATGAATTGCCTGTAATTCTTTATCACAATTTTCAATTACTGTTGTTGTGTGAGGAATTATTAAGAAACCAAGTATTTCAAGGACGGAGGTATTGGTTTGTAAACTAACTTACTTTCAACAGCAATGTCAGTTATCTACTTTATTTTACAGTAGAACCCTAAAAACAATTTTTCATTATTATTTAAATGACAGATTTAAAGCTATTCGTTTTACTTATTTGACAATTGGTACATTTATTAGAATTTGAAGCAATGAATGTTTAGTCTGCAGATGATATCCTGTTATTCTACATGAATAATCTCAAATTTTTTTTATTCTTCTTTATAAAAAAAAAAAATAAAAAAAAAATAAAATAAAATAAATAAAATAAAGAAAATGAAAAGTTAAAAGTTTGTTAAAGCAGATATATATATAATAGAAATGAAATATCTAAGTTTCCAAATCTTTACTTTATGCAAATCACTATATTATTCATATGATTAAAATTTACTTTATTTTGCAAAACTCAGTGTGTACTGAAATGCCAAAATTACTGGGAAAGCGCTTCAATGTCCATTTCATGCAAGCACACCCTTGCGGCATATTTATGTCGGCACATATCTCCGCATTCTCAAATAGTAGAATTCAAAGCTCCGATGCAGCTTATCAGCACTTAAGCGACTTCTAAAGAGATATGACTGTAGGGGCCCAGGAGTTGAAGTTCGGTTTCATTCATTCAATTACTTGGGCTACATGAAAACAGGGAAAACATCCAGTGTAGCCTAATCCCATTTTGAAGTTGCTTAAGTCCTGATAAGCTGCCATCGGAGCTGTGAATGCTACTACTTGCGATTGTGGAGATACCTGCCGTTATATATAAGTTGATATTTCAGTGTAGAATAATCTGAAACGAAAAGCTGTTCATTTGACTCATGCACAACATTTGCTTTTGTAATCACTTTTTTTGTCAATAAACAAAATAATTTATTTTGACGTAGTATTATCTTTAACCTTCAATTTAAAAAAAAAAAAATATGCCGGATTAAAGAAAAAAATTTTAATTTATTCAATAGTCATTAATAAAAAGTGTAGCAATATGTATTATATGTAATAGACACCTTGATCGAACAAAGAGTATTTAGCAATCACTAAAGTAATCTAAATCACCAACCAATGCTTTCTTGTAGTCCTTTAAAGCCCGACTGACTATTTTCAGACGAAATGAATAATTTTGCTCAAATCCTTTATTTAAGACTAGACTGATGGAAAATGATTATATCCTACTGGTATTTACCAAGCTCTTGAAGTACCATCAATACGAAGATGGTTTATTTTTGCTCAGTTCTTCTATATTCTATTTATTTCCTTATCAAAATTTATTTATTGTAAAAGATTGTCTATTATATTTGTCAGTTTGTTCGTGATTGTTTTTTCTTCCATTCAAATTACATTTTTTCTTTCTTTTCTTTAGAATTATCAAATTTCATTCTGATTTAGTGTATATTGATCCAAGTTATGGATCATTCCAGATTATCTGTCAAAGAACTGGCCGATGTGAAGGCAATTTTACTTTTTCCTGACAATTTATTTGTATGGAGATATAATAACTTCTCAGTTTAATAAATTTATAGTATTTTTATAAAAAATAATATTTTATTCATATTCTTTATAAAGATGTTTCAAGGCAAAGTTGCTTCTTACAGAAAGAAAATATACAGTCGTATTTGAGACATTAGTAAATTTGAATTCTTTAAGTCAAAAATAAAGAATTTTCTACCATTTTAAGTATTAAAAAAAATCTTTATTTGAATTATTATTCTTTTCATGTTGAAATTATAATCAACAAAAAAGATCTATTCAGTTGTTCAAAAATTATTAGAGAAAGGGACACATACAGACTGATTTGATAGTCCTAGGAAAATAGGTTAAAAACTACTACATTTATACACATAGTATAAAAATACTACTACTAATAAAATGGAGGTATGATTACATTATAATACTTTCTAAATAATTGAAATTACTTACTTTACAACAATTATTTAACATACAACAATAAGACTTTATAGGCCTAACAATAAAAGAATAAAAGTAAACTTAGCAACTTTCTTATAACTATAAAAAGGATGGATGTCTCTTATTAATATATTAAGACACGATCCACAGCAAATTTAAACAGTAATTCTAAAAACAAAAACTCTTACTGAACTGTAATTCTGAAAGTTTTTCTCTCCTTTAAATGTTAAATTAATAGGTTGAGCTTGAGTACGAAATTTGAGTTGTTTTATTTCGGAATGCTAATTAGCTTTGGAAAACAATATGGAACAGTAGGGAGAGTTTGTAAATGACATCCATTATAAAGAAAAGAATTTTTAAAGCTTACAATTAACAGTTGCAATTCATCTGAGTAAGAAACGTTTAACATATCATAGCAGCATCTCAAATCAATAGTTTCTTCAAAAGTGTCCCAGGATTCAGCTTCTGTATCAAAAGAATGAATTCTTTTTTGTCCCATGAATATTATTTTGTCTTTTCCTTCCGTTATTGCTTCAGGATAGGGATGCATGCATTTCGCCATTTCTTTCCATTTCTTTGTTTTAGAGTTGAACAACAGCAAGTTTCCTCTACCAAAAAAATACAGACGGTTATTTAAAGTGGTCACTGCAGGATAAGAGGGACAATAATGAAAAGGTTTCTCTGGTACACTATCGTCTGGTATCGTTGGTATGGATTCCCAAAACTGTGTCGTAGGATTGTATCTTTCATTAGCCCAAATACATTCATTCCTGTCATTTGTACCTCCAATGACATAAATATAATCATCAAGTTTAACAGCTGTTGCTTGTCTTCGCTTTTCTCTCATAGAAGGCATTTCAAGGAATTCATTTACTAGTAAATCTAACCGATAACACCGATTGGTTACATCTCCTTCACTATTTTCACCACCAAAAAAGTAAATTGAATTTCCAAAATTACAGATAGCAGCATACTTGGCTCGAGAAAAACAGTTTACCAAAAATTCGTTGTTCACTTCGGACCAGGTTTTTTCAAAAGGATCAAATTCTAGCAGGCCATTAAAGTTGCAGTAATCGTAACATAAAAAGCGTTTCAATTTAAAATTTAAAGCCATTTTGAAAGAGTGGGCTTCGGAAACATTGTCTTGGCATTGCTTATTTTGTTCAGTTTTTAAATCCTCTTCCACAAGCGTTTTTAGAGTCTCAATTGATAAATTATTCGTTTCATCAGATTTTGCAACTTCTTTCTCCTTTTCAGAAGACTCTTCAATCTCTGGTTCGGAGTTCCTCGTAGCAGCTAAGTGTTTGTGAAAGCCTGACGCTACTTGTTCATAAAACTTTGGAGTTACTTCAACCTTAATTCCATCTAAAAATTTCTGGAAATTTGAATTATTAATTTTACTGAAATCAATACCTTCTACAACGAAATTCAATCGCTTTGTTGTCTCAAGATTATTCTCTTTAGCCCAAAGCAGGACAATAGAAAGAATAACTTCATATTTAACAGAAAACACAGCAGGACATCTATAAATGAAAATGAGTTTTTTAAGAAGATTAAGAAAGCTTTCTTTTGATTCATATTCCTGTAACCTCAGTGATAAATACGTTTTACAGGTATTAGCAACTAGTTTAGTCTCTAGTAATTGTGTTGCTGTCGCCTGAGAAGAAGGTGAAGCAGATTTCATAATTTGTTTTAAGGAGAAATTGTACAATTGAGGCATACGAAGTATGATAGCAGCTTCTATCAAATCCATGAGATCTCTATCAAGAGTTACATCAAAACAACCTTCGTAAGCGAATATCAAGAGATTATCTAGTATTTTAGAATTGACCAAATTTATTGGTAATAATAAATCTGAAGTTCTTCTGAAAGCTCCTCTGAAATACATGCTAAATGCTGCGAGAATTACCTGATGAACCAAAAACTCTTTATCCTCACAAGTCAATCTGGCATCTGTTAAAAAGAAGTTCTCTCTCATGAGCTTGATCTTCCGTAACATCCCTTCAATTTTGTTGTTTCCTTCGCTCTTAATTCTGAAACGAAAAATTCAGTTACAATTAATGATTGGCTATTAAAGGACACAGTAAGAAAAATACCTCTCTCACACATACAAAAATCAGCAAATTTTAATTTACCAATTTGTTCTGAAATATTTTAATCTTGCAATGATGTCGCAGGAGGTAAAGGAAATGAAATATAATGATCCTTTGCAGTATTTGGTTTAAAACTTCATTAAAAAATGGATCGATTTATAAGGAATGATTGGTAACATTACGCAATGTTTCTGAATTTCTAAATCTGAACAATAATAGTAATAAGATAATTAACTGGCTTATTTGTTGATATTAATTACAAAATTATTAACGAATGTTGTAATCGCTAAGAAGAAAAAAAAGTATATTTAAGGAGTTTTAATAGAATAATGCTGTATTAGTTAATGCTAAAGTTTCAAGATAGAATATTTATTTCTACAGGAATGTTAAATATTTTAATAATCTTACAGTGAAGGATAGAAATTCATGAACTCTAACTTTGTAAGATTTTTCAGATAAAACGAAGGCTTAATATTGTAAAAAGTCATTTTATATGAATGAGACAGCAACCATTTTGATTAAGTTTTATCAAGCATCTGACTTATAATTAAAACCATCAAATGAATAAATGTCGATTTTTTTTTTGATAGTTTGGCCGGATTTGTTATTGATTTCAGAACTATAATGCGTAAATATGTTGTGAGTGATTATGTAGCCAAGTGGCAAAGTACTTGAATGCAGGTTGGAAAATCTCCGTTCAATCACTGAATCTTCTAGCCACGCTAAAATCTTCTTAAGATAGGTCCTCGAGATCTCCCAACCTCCTCTATTTCTTTCCCATGGGACAGACGGCCGAGCGTTGGACTTATCACCCAACCTCATCTCAGCTCCACATCAAATAAAAGTTGGGAACTTTGCCTTCAGCGCTTGAAGGGGGGTCCGGTTATCAAACGAAATGGCAACGCAGACGACAACTACCTGTTGGCGGGCCATGCGGCGTGCGACATTAAGGGCGGGATCTTAATGATACCCGGACCATCTCCAGACATGTCTGTGCTCGTTGTCGTGGCTCAGTTCAAACCGGGCCTCAAGTTAATTGGTCACCAATCCACGTTGGCACAATTCCACGTTGATCGTGCCCGGCACTACTGCAATCGCTGTTGAAGGTGCTTACTGGAAAGTAATAGGCGGCGTAAAGCATAGATTCTGCTCTCTTAGTCTGCTACTAATGGTCACTGTGGTCACACCGTACGTGGTTGATAGCAACGAGTTTGGTGCTGGAACAGCTGCTCTGACAATCGCTGTATCTTCCCGTTCATTGCCCTAGGCAGTCCGCTGAAATCTTCCATTCCAAGAACTGACTGCTCTTGTAGCTGAAATCTTCCATTCAGGGCCCATTCCTGCCACCATCGAATAGTTGCCGCATCGCTTCGACCCAAATGCTGAGCGATTCGCCCTCGTGTAGTCCGATGGCATATCCTCTTTCAAAATCGGTCATATGGCGAGGTAATTCGCAGGCGAGGCGTTGTAACGGTGAAGATAGGAAAACGCAATCAAAATCCACTGGAAGTTCTGTTCCTGAAAGCGAGATTGCTCTTTCTATACACCATCACGATACTCACTTGCAATGCTCTGTAGCTATTCATTCATTGGGTGAGAATTTTTTGATCATTTGCGTATTCGGTCGAAAGGTTTTTGCATGTGAAGTTTCGTAACTATCGGATTATTTTTCGGGGTGAGTCGATTTTTTGGTCAACGAGTGTGTATGCACAGTCATCCTATGACTACACTGGGGTCCGTTCAATCCGGTAGGACGTAAGTCGATACATTAAAATCAAAACAGTTATAAGGGTGTCCCCAACCCCTATATCTGTAGTTAGTATATAGTCTCAAAAAATTGCAGAATTCACTAATATTAGATTATTAACAATTATTGATAAAAAAATATTTTTCATCATTAACAATTACTTCACCATTAACAATTATTATTGAGACTATAAACCCGGTTCAAAAAAACCTATGAGAAAGGAAGGCATTGTAGATTTTAAGGCAGCCATTTTTCTCAAGCCAGTACTAGACCATTTGAACTAGGAAGCGAACAGAAATCCATACCGATTTAAGTGACTAGGGAATTCGTGTAATGCTCGTCCAGATAAATATGACTGCCAAACCTTTGCCTTTAAACTTCTGTGAAAAAGAACTATTCAAGTGAAAAAGAACAACTTTAAGTGAAAAAGAATGTCTCCAAATTATCCCCAAAAACTGTATATCCAAGAGTCTATGGTAAATGGCTATCTTCTTCTCTAGTCAGATATATTTGAGGAAAAATGTAAAATTCCAACTATTTCAAGTAAACCATTAAAGAAAAATTCTACACGAAATGCCTCTTTTTTCAATAAACAAAATATATATTTATGAAAATAAAGATAAGCAGATTCCATTGTTATTTGAAACTTTTTCAAAAACACTTTTGAACTTTCATTATTTTGTCATAATGTGTTTAACAAACAAAAAGTTGTATATATATTTGACATATTCTTAACTTATTAAGGCATTGAAACAACTTCACTCGATACTAGATCCGTGCATTCCGCTTGGTTACTTTAGACTGCGTTGTGGATTACAGCTTCTAATATTTGCTAACCAATTTCGTTACGCGATGTTTTTACAAACAAACGTAAAAATTAAATAAGAAAATACCTGTCGAAAGTCTGAGCCATATCTTCCAAGTCATCCATTTCGAAAAACGATATTTGCAGTCTTTCAAAAGCAATCATTAAGATTTCGGGTTGTTGTATATTGTCGAGATCCTGACATCCATAGATGAAATCCAAAACAGTCTTAAGTGTTTGGGAATCCATGAAATTTATGTCAACTGATGATGTATTTTGTGTCTTAAAATAATTTTCAAAATAATCACTCGCAGCAGAGAGAATGATTTTGTGAGCCCAAAATATTCTCTCTCCACATATCAATTTCACGTCTGTGAAATATCTGGCATTTCTCAATAAACTGATCTGATTCTTTAATTCTTCAAAAAAGTCTTCTGCCTTTGACATCCTGCTTAATGCCTAAAAGAAAAAGAAAATGTAAACTTTAATAATTTGTCAACAAAAAAATACATGAAAAATATTTTTCTAAAATATTAAAGGATTTAAAATTATTATTTCACTTAGAAATATTTTTTTTTGTTAATGGCGAGCTTTTGGTGACAAAACATTAGGTTTAATAGCGCCTAGCAAGTCTAACGTTCTGTAAATTTTAATAAACTCAAAATTTTAATAAATTTATGTCTTTTAATCAATACTATAAACTTCTATAACTCCATGATTCAGCAGACATCAATATTTCGTCCCATTTCAGAGACTTTAACGAGATGTTTTCTTAAATTACTCTATAGGAAGGGAGAATACCTCTCCCTGTTCCTAAAACTAAAACTACATTACATTAACAATACAAAGCAAGAAACTTTTAACAATATAAAACGTGAACATCGAATCCGTTAGTTTAAATATAATCCAATTTTATTGTCCAAATTATAAGTCCAATGAATAATCTTCTTCCTTGATAATTAACTTTTGATCTTCATTATTAAATTACAAATGTTCATTATTAATTGACTTTTTCAAATCTTCAAAATTTAGGTATTTTAAAACGGTCTTTTTTTACACAAACATTCGCCATTTTTTCTGTGATCTTAAGTTCTTCACTCCCCCTTGCTTCCGCTATCTTTGTAAGCACGAAGATTAATCGCTCTTTTCATAAATCCTTTTTATATCTTAATCTTGAAGATTCTTTCCACTTCGATATATTCTTGACTGTATATTAATAACTCTCCATAACCAATAGGCTTAATTTCTTCAAACGCATTAATGTTAAAATTATTTTAATCAATACTATAAACTTCTATAACTCCATGATTCACCAGACATCAATATTTCGTCCCATTTCAGAGACTTTAGCGAGATGTTTTCTAAAATTACTCTATAGGAAGGGAGAATACCTCTCCCTGTTCCTAAAACTAAAACTACATTACATTAATAATACAAAGCAAGAAACTTTTAACAATATAAAACGTGAACATCGAATCCGTTCATTCCTTTAGTTTAAATATAATCCAATTTTATTGTCCAAATTATAAGTCCAATGAATAATCTTCTTCCTTGATAATTAATAATGAAAATTTGTAATTTAATAATGAAGATCAAAAGTTAATAAAAAGGCTATAATAGAAACATGACAGTTGGAAACTGTTGTATCCACATTTAATAAAAGAAAGAACTATTGTAACTTACATTTAAACCCACATTTCGAATAAAACAACGTTAAATGAATATGCAAATCATTGCATTAGGCTGTTTAAAAATAAATTTCATTGTTTAAAATAGGCTGGGTTTTTTGGGGGTATTATAGAAACACACTCCGTTGCTCAAAGGATTCTGGATAAATTTCAAGATTATAAACATCCTTCAAAAAAATGAAAATAGTCATTGATATGTTGTTATTCAGAATATGCATTTGAGCAAATGTTTTAAAACAATGCCGACAAATCACTATAAAAAGCTTAAAAACTTATAAAACATTACAAATACCCGATAAAATGTCCGGTTTCGCTTTTACGACAAAGCTTTGACAAATGAGTAACTTCAAAAATACATGAGTTTAAATACTGATAATAAACCAATGACAGAATATTGAAATTGATGGATACAGGAACCCTCAACGTCCAAATCTATTTAAATTCATGTATTTTTAAAGTTACTTCTCAAAACTCTGTCGAAAAATCGAAACCGATGATTTTGTCATGTATTTTTCAAAGTACTACAAACTTTTAAACTTTTTACAGTGGTGCATTTTTTTTTTAAATCAAAGATTTTTTGCACACATTCAAAACATGAATTGATTCAAAACAATGTTTCTTTTCGAAATATATCCTTATTAAAAAATCTAATAGATTTTATTAGGTTACTTTCTTAAGTTCTGAAACATTAAACTTGTCAGGGAAAAACGCATGATTTTCGTTTAAATCTGGGATTAACTTTCAATTTTTATGATCGAAATTTTTATTAGTTAAAATTTATTTGAAACTCTTGTCGAATTACTACACTAAATCACTTTGATTGAATCTTCGTGTTTCTTTTCTGGTAAAAAATTTTCTGGTCCGTAAAAATCGGAACTTAAGTTTCATTACACGATGATTAAAATTTACACATAAAACACAAATTAAAAATTAAAAAAAAAAATTATTAAACGATTAAATTTACAATGTTTCGGCTGGGCTAACAGAATTGAATCAATAATAGGGCTGAAACGCTGGGGGGATGGTTGATACATCTGGTGGAAGAAGTGAGAACTAGATAATGAACCCATGGCAGTATAGGAACTGGGGAGCGACAGTGAAGATATCTGGTGACTGGATATACTGGGAACAGAAGAGCATCGAATGGAACTAGCTTATCTTGAAATGTATATAAGCAGTAAACCTTGATTTTGGAATTTCCTTGTAAACGATTGGTTTAGCCCAGTCGAAACGTTGAGCAATTTTAATATGTTAAATGCTTTTTTTAAAACTTTTAATTTGTGTTTTGGCCTAACTTTTGACTGTTATAATTTATTGTTCAGTGATATTTACTATTAATAATTTGGTAAATGTTACGTAAGCATAATGGGGGAGGGGAGGAATTCTAAAATGACTTAAAATGTGCTTACTGTATGCTTGAACGGCCCTTCAAAGGTTCCCGTCTTACGATTCATCCTCAAAGTTCTCTTAATTTCAACTTCAGATTTAACCTTAATTTTTCTCTATCAAATTTTAAATTAATTTTGACCTTACATTACGTCAGATAATGACAAAAGTGCAAAATTAATTTCATGCTAGCTTAATTCGAAAGATTAGAAGTATATTAACTAGTCTCTTTTGGAATTAAAAAAAAAAAAATTTTTTATAGAAATTAAATTCAATACCAATCAAGTTCAAAGACATTAAATTCTAGTATTCTTGTTATCTTTTGAAGTTATCGAAAATTTACTACACGAGATTAGTTATCTGGAATTTCATTCTGATAAGACATCTAACTTATGAAGCAATTTATTGAATCCTAAAAATTTTCAATAACTTTTAAGAAAATTTTCAATCACTGTTTTATTATTTATTTATTAAAGACTAAACCATATAATGTTTATTGAAATTTTGAATGTGTCTTGTTTTAATCTGAAAAAATTTAAATCGGAAAGAAGAAAAAAAAAGTAAGTTTTCTTTTCTTTCAGATTTCATTTTCAGATTAAAACAAGATACATTCAAAATTTCAATAAACATTGGTTTTTTTTATTATTATTATTAGTTATTTATTAAACACTAGTGACTGAAAATTTTCTCACTAAAGATTTAAAACTATTAAAATAAAAAATAAAATATGGATGGATTATTAATCTAAACAATTTAGTATAATTTCATTCTTGAATCTCAAAATGCGAAAATTTTATTTCTAACCTATTTTGTCAGTAAAGCTGAAATCCCAATGCTTTCACTTCGGTGTCACAGAAGAGATCTTACCCTATGATAAATCATGTGATACGTGTCGTCATGAGCGGTGTAAATCCAAAAGCTCCTAGAAAGCATTTAATCCTTTCTTCTAGGAAGTGTTTATGAATCTCAAAGAGATGTTTTAAGACTTTATACACCTTAAATACATAAAGAAAAATACTTTGAACTGAAAGAAAGGGGAAAAAAATAATAAATTCCAATGTCGATTGAAATTTGACATTCCTGAAGCTTTTTTGTAAAACTGTATTGTTTTTAATTTCGTATTTTTTTTTCTTTATGTATAGAAGCAGATTTCTGATATCTTGTAGAAGTAGTAGATGACCAATACATTTCCACTCCTTTGCTTTAAGAAAGGTGTCGCTAAGAAAATGTAACCTCGTGCAAAATAAAAGGAAGGCTTACATCTTTGTTATTTAAAAGCAAATTTGTGTGGATGCCATTTTTTTTTTTTTTAATGGCTACACCATCGAATGTACAGGGCTAGACAAAAGTCAGGACCCATACCTACAAAATGCAAATTGAAAGTAATCAAATATCGTGCCATAGCACAATGTTAGAGTTGCGGGGCGGGGAAACACCTTTTGGGACAGAGTCCCGACCTGACGGCCATCTTGAATGCAATCAAAATTTTCAAATGGGAACCGGGTCATGGGATGTATCATTTCAAACAAAAAAAATTCAGAAATTCAATGGTGCAATCAGTTTTTATATAAAATTAAAATGAATAATGTTACGAGTGATCTAATTACGTGTGTCAATTACCATTGCACGGTATTACAACATTCATTAAAAATCTGCTTCAGGTGATGCATAATGCCGTTGACCAAAGGATTGAGATCATTTTGATGGCCAGTGACGTAACTACCAAGTCATCGCTGACAATTACAACCAGCAATCCCAAGCTATAATGCACAGCGTAGTGAGGAAATTAATAGCCAAATTTCGTCTTACAGGTACAGTTTCTGGTAAACAACGTAGTGGTGGACCAAGATCGGTCACTGATGTGAAAGCCTCAACCGTAGTGTTTGTGCCGTTCGTGAAGAGCCCTGAGCGAAGCATATGTCGTTTTTCCGCAGAAATCGGCAGTAACCAAAGATTCCTTGTGCGTATTCTTCACATCCATAAGTGGCATCTGTACAAAGTGAAAATTAAGCATCATGTAGCTGAAGGTGACCCCAACCTACGGATTGACCCTCTAGCAGGTTAACAGTAATCCATCATTCGTATAAAGCATCCTTTTAGTCTTCTGATAAGATCAGCAGACTTATATTCCAGTTTTGTCTAGGCAAGTATCATTAAAATCTCATTAAATTATCATTAAGCACAACAATCCCAACAATCGCAACAATTGCGTCTTTTACATCTGCAACAATCACATTTATAATGCAGCTCTGCAACAATCATAATAAACTTTTTTCTGATTTTTTTTTACAATATTTTCTTATTAGAAGACATTGCAAAGCACTGCGATTTCCCTCCCTTGTTTAGTGATGAAGCCAATTTTTAAGTCAATGGCACAGATACTATTCTGACAGTAACCCACAGTGGATAGCTCCTTCCAAAATGGTAGGTGCTCAGAAAGTTGTGGGGTGATGTGGATCTGGGATAAAAGAACTGTTGGGCCAGTGTTCATTGATGGCACATTAAAAGCGCCGAATTTAAGCACCTAGATTTCTTTGACTAGAATCACCTGAAGAAACTGGCGTTCGCTGTGAAGATCCATCTGAAGCAACACACTCTTGAAGGCTGTGAGATTCGATTTCCCCAAGAGGCAGTGACGCCTCATATTATGTGTTTTGAGCAGTAAGAAGGAAAGCACGTTATAATTAAAGGTGGCTATAATTAAAGTTCCCCACTTCTGCGCAGTCTGCAGACCGCATTATTGCACGGATCGTAATGCTACTTTATGTGTAAGCTATGTAGAGCATGGGGAAGAGAATTCCAAAGAAAAAAAAAATTACTTCAAAAAGTTGCAATCGGGTAAAAAAGTGGGACTGCAAGATTATAAACAGACTATGGGAATGCAATATTTTAATGCTTTTAGAGTGACTGTTCAATATGCCCATCGTCTGCGTCGATGACATGCTGGAAGCGCAGGACAATGTGCTCAACAGTAGCACGAAGAGTATCTCGTGAAATAGCTGCAACATGACTAATGATATTGGCTTTCAGTTCAGGCAAGATCCGTACGCGTCCCTCATAAACACGATTTCAGGATATCCCACAGCCAGAAGTCCCATGAACTAAGCTCTGGTGAACAAGCAGGCCACACCTCTGGAAAGAGTCTCAACAGAACACGATCATCGCCGAAGCGGTCACGAAGAAGTTCCTTTTTTTAAGAAAAGGTAACCAAGGAATGAAAAAAAAAAACAAAACTAAAAGCATTCTGCGCCCAGAGTTATCACCGATGAGGGTTTGCGACGGCAGTTTCGTCGTCATTAGGACTCGTAAACCAGACAAACTCCACGATGACAGGCTCAGAAGATGAGAAAGGTTAAGAATCCCATTCTCGTACCTGAAAGTGGGATCCACAAAAGAAAATACAATCAAAAATACACAAAAAAACGAAAGGTATCAAATCCTTGGATTGCGGACTGCTAGGTTCCAAAGGAATTTGAAAAAAGCAAAAAGAAAGATTCTTAGCCTTTTGCACCTTGTGAACCTGTCATTGGTGGAGTTTGTCTGGCTGATGAAGAAACGACGAAGACATTCTGAAGACGAAGAAACGACCGTCCCTGACTCTGTGGTAATACCTCGACCTGCGAAATCTTAGTTTCTTCTGTGCTGTCCTTGTTTATCTTTTATTGAATTATCAGGCACGTTAAATCCTTAATTTTATTTATTTTTCGTAAATTTTTGCAAAAATTTGATTTTATTTACTTTTTGTCCGGAACTTTCTTTTCAAATGGGCTCAATTTGATCGCGATGAGAAATTTTTCAGTTTTTGTTGAAAATAATTCTCGCCCACGAGGTTTTAAAACAAGGGAAAAAAAAAAAGGTTTCAAAAATAGAAATTAAAGATCACCGTTAGGTTAAGCTAAAACATTTGTTAACTACGCCTTCGAAACTGAAATCATTTCTTCTATTCTCACATCTGTGTTTTGCATTTTTTTTTTAATATTCTGCCCTTAAAGGAAATTTAAAAAAAGAAAGCAGCAACAAGCAAGAAACATTCGTGGCCATCCCCCAAAGAAAATTACCTGGCATTTCATAATCAGATGTATTCTTTATACTTCAAAAGAAGCACTTGTGGTTTACATAATCAATTTCATTTTCGTAATACTACTGTATTAGCGATTTATCTACATTGTAAAGTTATTTATAATTGGTCATCTATGTTTAGTAAATTTTATTTATTGAAAAAGAAGCTAATGACCTGCCTTCGCTCAAATTCTAATTCCAGCTTTATAGTTTTGATGTTTTGATAAATAAAATAGAAATAGTACTTTGTTAATGAGAGTTTATATTTTAGTGATACTTGAAAACATAGATTCAAACATTTTAATTTACAGTAATTTGTAAATTCAATAAGTTATTTATAGTATTTTAAATGATTACTTATTACATTTACAGAAAAAAGTAGATTTATTCATATCTATCTATCATTTACAAAGTTACAGAAAAAAGGAATAACTTTTCTTTCTAAGTTTTCTTTAATGAAATGCTTACTAAGTCAAGCTGAGAACTTGGGACAATTGTTTCGGGCTTTTTATGCTCTCATCAGCCATGGCTACTCAGCCGGTACAAGACCAAAATGGCGCGCAAGGGGAAGAGAAAATACGAATTTCCTTCAGATGACAAATAACCCCTCAAAAATTAAAAACAAAATAAGAAGCAGTACTATATTGTGGAAATCAAATCCTTGGGCAGTTAATCGCTCTCAGCAAAAGAAATTTGACCACTAAGAAAAAAAAAAACAAGGAAGGGAAAGCGACTAGAACAAATCGACAGTTCTTGGTACTCTGACAAGTGAAGGTCTGATATCCGCTGTTGGGCAGTAAAACTTTGTAACGGGTGAAACAAAAGAAACCAATTCATAATAAATTTATTAATAATAATGAATTGGAATGCCTTTTGAGACAAGCTGAGACAGCTGTTTCGAGCTTTTTAGGCTCCATCAACCAAAGCTACTCAGCCAGTGCAAGACCCAAAAGGCGGAGAAATACTCAAAAGGGGAAGAGAAATCTGTTCTTCAGATGATAAAAAAAAAAGCCTCAAAAATTAAAAACAATAAAATATCTCTGTCACGCATCCACAGCGGTAAGGTTCATTTCACAAACGTCAACCACATTGAGATTTGTAAATCGTAGATAATAATAATCTAATTTTTTAAAAAACATTATTCTGTCTGTAATAAGACTAAGTTTTTCCAATTTTATGACCAAACTATAAGAGATAGATTGGTCTTGCAAATGGATAAAATGTAGATCCTTTTAAGACAAACAAAATACTAAAAAAATCTTTCGAAAAAATTTTTGTTTCCAAGATGGCGCCTTTTAAAGGATTTAAATTTTGACTTTTTCTCAATTTAAATGAAAAGTATAAAAGTTGGAAGAGAACATTATATTGAGAAAATGTTGGTATTTGAAAGTTCTATAGAACGATATATCACTCATTCACAAACGTTTCAGCGTTTGCAAGATACATGCAAAAATTTGATTTTTCGCTTTAAATTTTTGGTGTGTGGCGCCAACCCGCAATACATCTGAGTTATCTGGAGAAGCCACAATGGGCTGGGAAGTCGTATATTCTCCGACGATCTCAATAATAATTTGCTAAACAAATAAAGTTTGTTTTTTTAATGCTATACATGTAAGGATTCCGGAGTGAAGCGATGATACCGGCTATTATTATTAGTATTATGAAAATATATATTATAAAAACGTTATTCTGTCTTTCATTCTGTAAGCAAAATAATAAATTGCAAATTACCAAAACATCGGAGCAAGGAGATCTTTTAGGAATTTATTCAGGAATTTTCACAAAACAAATTTATAAATGAAATTTTGTAATAAAACCTAATATGTTTCATTTTAAAAAATGTGTTCGTGTTATCAAAAACAAAATATTAACATTTTAGCCCTACATAAACCACCATACACAAAGAAAGGTAAATTTATTGAAGAATTACAGAATCTATTCATAAAAAATGAAAATATATTAAACAACTAATACTAATTGGCGAGGTAATACAGATCTTTTCCAAATGAATAAAAACAATGCAATACAGAAATACCTAAAACTTATGTGCAATAATGGTTTCAAAAACTGTCTTTACGGAACAAGAAACAACTGTACAATTCCAGGAAATACGAAAACAAATATAGATCATATTTTCATAAATAAGCGTGATATCGAAATACCAGCAAAAATATTTAAAGAACGAATCTCGGATAATAAGAGTTGAAAAGGAGAAAATAACAGATCCAAATATAATCTATAAAGAACTAATCAATGAGATTTACAAAACAGAACTCATGAAAATCTACATATATGAAAAGGAAAGTCCTGATTCACTCACTGACTGACTCATTAACGCCCACCCTTGGACCTAGAAAGCTGAAATTTTGTACAGAGGTTCCCTTTTTGATGTAGACAAGGAATAAGGCCGGATTTTTCGAAATTTCTACTGGATAGGGGAATAATCTGGCAAACTGACCATGAAGTGTGTGGCGGCAACTCCAGGTGTGTGGCGCCAACCCGCAATACACCCGAGTTAATGCTGGGCGAACACGTACCAATCTGCGGCAATATTGGTGGACAATATTGGTCATTTTCATTGGTAACAACCGTTTCCAGCAATAAAAATGAATAATATTGCCAATTGGCGATTGTCGGAAAAAAAGCACCAATTTTAGTTGGCAAGAAATATTGCTGGTGAGCGAGCGAATCAAATGAACGGATGAAATCACGTGACAATGGTGACGTAGAAGGAAGGCGGGACTTTGAAAATCGGAAAATCACTCACTCAGGCCGGCCATTTTGTTTGAGAAACAAGGCTTAAAATCAGCAAAATAGGGCGGCCCAAAAAAGATAATTCAAACAACAACATTTGGTCAATTGATCAGGAAAGACTTCTCATTGATTTCTACAGAGGGACGGCGTTTAATACTATAGCGAATCTGTACGGAAACACGCTCTCTTTAGCTCTCCCTAGTGAGCACCGCCGTAACCAGGCCAATACTCGTAAAGGAAAACTTGTGTGTTAGCGGACAATGCCAACCGCCAATATCAATAATGACCAATATTGTCCACCAATATTGCCGCAGATTGGTACGTGTTCGCCCAGCATAAGTGGAGAAGGCCACAACTGGCTGGGACGTTGTATATTCTCCGATCTCAATATTAATTTCCGAAATAAATCAAGTTTTTTTTTTTTTTAATGCTGTATATGCAAGAGTTCCGGAGCGAAGCGACGGTACCCGGCTAGTAATTATAATAAATTTTTAATATTTAGCCATCGGAAGTCAAGGTTAGTTTCGGCTGAAACGCCAAAATTTACCGCAATTATGCACGTTAAAACTGTGAGGTCATGTCCAACTTCTAAGCTCCGCCCCTCAAAACCCCCTGAATAGATTTCGAATTTGTTATTTTTTTTGTTTCACCAATTCTCTTAAAAGTTGCAAAAATTTTATGGCAATGATAAGTAGAGTTTGAAGTTACGAAAAAGTCCAAAAATTAAAATTTCTATCGGCCGCCATTTTGGAACGGCTGATCCGATTTGGATGAAATACAATACCAGCCGAGTCCCTAATGGTGTCCAGCACCCATAAAAGGTGTAGCTAAAAAAAAAAAAAAAAAATCAACATTTATGGCAGTTATCTACGTCACAACTTTGAGATCATGCCGCACTCCTAAAGCCTGCCCCCTAAAAACCCGTGAACAGGTTTCGAATTTTTTGATATTTGTTCATATTTCAACCAATGCCCTGAAAAGTTTGTGGCAGAAGCTCTAAAAACAACGTGACTAAGATTTTGAAAATAGGAAAAATCGTCAAAACGTGGAAATATTACATAGATTTTATTTATCGTCGGAAGAATTTGAATGGCATATTTATTCGTGATCTACGCCCCTGATCAGCGTTTATCACAAGATTCCAGACTCATCTGTTAGATAGGAATAACGCAAGAACAGCAGTGTATTGTGGAAATCAAATCCTTGGGCAGCTAACCGCCCTTCACAAAAAGAAATTTTTAACAATGGAAGGAAAAAAATAAAAGAAAAATATAGAAGAAGGTAAACTAAAATATATATATATATTTTTTTTGCAAATTTACTTTTGGGAAAAAAAAAAAAAGAAATGCATTCAGAGTGAACTGTATTTTTGGTCACAGAGCAATCATTCAAAAGAACTTAAAAGAACGAAAAATAATAAAAGCCTAAATAAAAAACAAACATCATTTTCATGAACAGTGTATAAGAAAGTTGTGTACAAGAAAGCAGAAAAGAGTGAGATTGAATTACATCTTTATTTTTATTCATATCTATCGTTAAAAATATTACTAGTATCATTTTGATACTATTAATTCTATTCGTTACTTATTTTTTTACACAGCCTATTGGGTATCACTAAAACAGTTACAAAATAATAATAATAATAAGTTATTTGCTCAGAGAAGACACACATTCATCTTGATTTGCATTTTTAGTTTTAATGAGATCTTTCGTAATAAATTTTCAAATTATAAAGAATTTTTTTTTTTGTTTTAAAAAATATCATAAAAACGAAAACTAAAAAACAAAATGAGTATCGTAAATAAAAAATGATAAAGAATTTCTAATTTGTTTGAAAACAGAACAAAACAAAGTAATCCATTTGAACTATTTTTGAGATTTAGTGAGATTAAGAATTAGTGTCAGCTAAAATAGATAGTAATTTATTTCTGTATCTATTTTAGAAATATAGATTTCTGTAGATTTATTCATATCGAACACTAACAATAAAAAGAAATAAAACAAATATAAAAAAAAGCTAATTTTATTAAAAAAAACTAGACTGCTCGGTTGAAGTGAAAACAAAATTGAATCAGAGAGAAAAAAAGTTTTTTATCTGAAAATATTCAGAAATGATAGTGTAATTGAATTGTATATTTAGATTTGTTCAGATAACTTAAATCAGTATTAAAATTACAATATAGGTTAAAGTTATCTTGATATCTCATGTGGTGTTTGAAAATTTTACATCATTTTAGTTTTTAGTTTTACTTCTATATTTTTCTTTTTTAACTACTGTATTTCTGCAAAGAAATATTACCCTGTTATATGAATCACTACGCAGTGAAGTACGTTTCAGGGAATGTAGTGATTCATATATCAGAGTAACATTTCTTTGCAGGAAGTAGTTAAAAAAATAAATAAAAGGAATTAGTGGAATGGGCCTTACATCTACAGGCGTATATTGAAGAAACTACAAAGTTTCTGGATTTCTTTTTTGTTTTTAGAAAATTACAAATTTAGAGTGAACATTAATAGCTTTCTAATAGATATTTTTCTCAACATTTGAATTCTCTATTCAAGCTTGTTGTTTTGACTTTAAGATTAGCAGATTTTCAGATAATTATTATTTCATCGTTTTTCATTATAATCATTTTATTCATTTATTTAATAATTTAGAAAGAAATATTTTCAGCAGAGTAAATTTATGCAACTAAAAACATTATTTGTGAGAAGAAAAGTTCATATTTAGAAGCAATTCTGAATGTAAGTTACTTATATTTATAGTGAATATTTATATTTTAAATTTAAAACCAAAAAACATTTAATATAATATTTTTGTATATTCCGATTAAAATTTAATTTCTAAAATTCAATTTTTTTTTAAATTAGTAATTTATGTAATGTTTTACAATACACACTAGTTTCTGAATTTTTTTTTAAATAAAAGGAAAAGGGTGAATGAAAATAAACAGTTACTTCTATAACATATCTCTTCATAAGTGATATTTGTAAATAGCCTATATCTATTTATATTATGTTGTACATATAATTCCGAAAGAGTTGTTTCATTCAGTATTCCTAAGTAAACGACACGAATACAGTATGAACTCATTGAAAACAATTGGAATTTTAGACAATGGAATTCAGGTAATAGCTTTATTCACTTACGTAACTTACACATATGCTCAGGCCTACAGTTTCTATCCAATAAATTTGGCTGTTGCTGCAGTTCAGTCACAAACAGGAATTAGTCATTCTGATAGGAATATCCCGTGAAATCATAAACCTTCTTACTTTAAATTCGAGAATTCGTTCAGATATAACGTTGTATATGTTGTAAATTTCTTTTAAGATTTTAAACACTTACTGTTACGCTTTAGCTTCGCGTACGTAATGACAAATTTTCAAAGTTTGGCAATTCTAAAACCTGAAATACCTCCGATTGATTTCTTTTTTTTTTTTACGACCCCTCAAATATAAATGAAAAGCTTAAAATTGTTGGATTCAACCTAATAAAGAAATGATTTTCGTTAAATCAACCAACTACCCCAAGAAAGACGCTCTCACTGTTTATTTGATTAAATAAATAAAACTTCTCGTTTTCCTTTTTCTTTCCGGAGTCACACCATCGCGTCGTGGTAGAAATGCCACTAGCCTATAAAAACTATAAAAAAAACTTTCAAATATCTCTTTATAATAATCCTCAAGATTCCCGATTTCTCTTCTCAAAGCCCAATAAAACATTAAATTTTCTCAAAAATCTCTATAATCTATTTAGATAAAAATCCGATAGAAGAAACCCCGCATTATCCTGCACATACCTCACGCCGAAATGATCCTGCGAGCTACCTTTCTCCTTATGATTTTAAAGTAAATGTTCAGCGTAACCAAACGACTTCGTTTTAATAAAAACTAAATAAATGCGTTTTCCTGGTCCTCTAAATAAAACTCTAAATAGTTTAGTTTAAGATAATACAGTATGGCCAAAAGCAAACGACACCCGAACAATTTGACCATATGAAAGTTGGCACTGCGAGATGAACATGTAGGCGACTGTTGTATTCGGAACATGAATAATTGTGGATGCGAGATGAATCAGTGTTGCTGTGAAAATGGTATTAACTACCGAAGAGAAAGTGTTTATTGTGGAGCACTATTTTCAATCATACGGAACAGGCCGTGGCAATGGATCTAGCCTGTTACATGTTGCTACGGAATTTCGGGAGCATTTAAACCGTCCAGCACCCACGAACAAGGTTATGCTATCCGTCGTCGATAAATTCGATCGAACCCGGAAGTGTACTCACACAACGAACGTTGTACCGGCCGTCCCGTAAAAGTAACAACGAATGAAAATCACGGCCGATTTCTTGACCAAGTGTTGCAGTCGCCACAACGAAGTCTCCGACGAACGGCAATTAAACAGGACAATGGGTCGAACATCAATTCGACGTATGTTTAAAACCATTGGTGGATTCCCTTACAAGATACAGACTGGCCAACCATTGAAACCTGTCGATAAAGCAGCAAGAGTCGTGTACTGTGCTTCCATGTTAGAAAAGGTGTAGGACGATCCCAGATTTTTGGCTGATGTTTGGTTTTCGGACGAGTGTCATTTTCATCTGAGTGGCTATATCAATAAACAAACCGATTTCTTGGTTTCGCCCGACCAGAAAATCCTTATTGAAACGCTACTCCAAAGTGAACGGATGACGATATGGTGGGCGGTGTCTTGAAACGGCATCATTGGTCTGTACTTCATTCAGGATGACCTACAGAATCCGGTGACTGGAAATCAGGTGCGTTATAGAGAACAGGTAATTACGCCGTTTCTCAGGGACCTCCAACGTTTCTGCCAAGCACACCTACGTCTTCATTCACAGTGGTTTCAACAGAAAGGGGCTACATGTCATACGGCGAGAGAATCACTTTGGCTACTTCATGATACTTTCGGAAATCTTTTTCAAGGATAGCCTTCGGGAACATTGCTGAGCTGCGGCAAAAGATTGTGACAACTCTTAGGGGAATAGAACAATCTCTCTTCTGGGACATGGTGGACAACCTATGCAAACTCTATGAGTATTGCTTGGCGCGCCAAGCAGATCACATTGAACATGTATTTGTCAGCAACCATCATTGATTATTCTTTCGGTTACAACGTTTTCTGTTCAAAACGGTTAAGTGTCGTTTGATTTGGGCCGTATTGTACTTCTCGTGCATTGAATTTCATTTATTATACAATAAATAAATATGTTGAAGGTTTTTTTTTGGGTGCGATTGCAATGATAAATCAATTGTAGCAACTTCCAGTTTATTTTTTAAAAATACGAAGAAAAACAAAATGATAACATAAGAAAGAGGTCGTAATTTTTTTTTTTTTAAAGAAACAAACGCAATGACGAAAACAGCCCATTTAAAGCGTCCAGATATGATTAGATATGATTGAAAACTCTCCGTAGACTTTAACACATGCGAATGTGACGCCATCTATTGACAAATATCGTATAACAAATTTCTCTTAAGATGACAGATTTGCTACGAATATGTTCTCCCATTGCAATTACAGATGTACAAAAATTTCCGATAAATAGAAATGCATAAAAATGAAATCTTAAATATTAACTAATCAAATAAAAAAAATTCAAAATCTAACGACAATTACAGCTTTAGAAAAAAAAAATGTCGGACTTTACAACACTTAAAAATACGTAGAAGCATATCTTTAGTATTACAGAAGCATACGTTTGATGATATGAAAAGCAGAGTTAATAGAAGCTCATTTTTCTTAAACTTAAACACCAATATTGCTTTGTTGTATTACTTTAGCCGGGTCGGCAAACGCTGAACTTCCACGAATGATTATCACTGTTTAAATGTGAAAATATTGTTTGATTGGTTAATCAACTTATATAATTTGCTAATTTCGTCTGTCTGTAAGTCGAAATAATTAAGCTATTAAGATAGATCCAAGGTTCTCAATGGTGCCATTGAATCAAGGGTACTCAAATTGGATGAAATATTACTTCATTTTGTCATTCCATGTTGTTTCCAAAAAATTTTAACTGAAATTCTAACAAAATCAAATAGTTTTATTACCACTGCTACGATTTTAATGAAATTTGGCATACTTACTCAGTTTTTTACGCTGATTTTGAAACTCTAAACCATTTTTGCCGTAGAAGCTTCATTAAAAAGTTAGCGCAGTATTTAGATTATACAAAGGTGAGTTTTAAATGCCTTTCGGCGTTATGAGTCAAAAATAATAATTATTCTTTAGTTAAATAAAACTTAAGATATGGTCGGTATTTCGTTTTTCTTTTTGGGTGGAAAATGATCTTTTAGATTAAACTCTCAGAACCTATGTTACAGATGTACAGGTAAGAAGTACGCCTAAATAAGTCTGATAAACATTAAAAAAAAAAAAAATTCAAATCAAACCATCAATTGAATTAAATATATCATATATATATATATATATAAATTGGCTAAGTTCGTCTGTCTGTAACTCGATATAATTATGCTATTAAGATAGATCCAAGGTTCTCAATGGTACAATTGAATCAAAGATACTCAAATTGAATGAAATATTAGTTCATTTTGTCAATCCATGTTGTTTCCATGAAATTTTACCTGAAATTCTAACAAAACATACGTTCAAAACTAAATAATTTTGTTATCACTACACTGATTTTAATGAAATTTGACATACTTACTCAGTTGTTTACGCTGATTTCGAAACTCAAAACTCATTCTTGCCATAGAAGTTTCGTTCACAAGGTAGCGCAGTATTTAGATTACATTTACTTTATATTTGATAGTTGATAATACAAATATTTTTTCAGATTGTTGTATGTCTGGCGTCCGACAGGCTTTGCTGCTAGTATTTAAGATTTAATTTGACATCGTTCAGTTTTTTTTTCTTTTTTCTAAAAGCTTTAATTCAATTTAAAAAAAAAAACCAAATCTAAAAGCAGTATTTTTTTGTTTTGTTTAGTTGATCTTAAATAAAATAATTTAAACAGTTACACAGTAGAATATTGAGTTACGAAGAATTTAAAAAGAAAACGCAGTAAAATAGTCATGCAAACATTTACTGCGTTACATAATTTGCGCGAGGGAACATATCCTGGGCGGTACTGCCTTATTAGTACGAAGGAAGGAAATCGTCACGTTCCTCCACCACTTTTAAGATACCCCGATTGCTTTTTATTCGCCTTAAATCGTCGCTTCATTTCTCATAAATTTCGAATAAGATCAATAAAGTTTCAGCATTTTTCATTCGCTTGGGCCTAGTGGACAAGATTTTTTTTTTTTTTTTTTTTTTTTTTTAAAAAATCATCAAAGTTTGAATTTTTCTGAACCACGGTTGTAATTTCAAGTAGTAGGGATTTTCTGAACCGTCTGCGATTTACACCCAAGATAAAAACAAACGTAATTCCAAGAATTAAATAAATGCTAAATTTATAACCTAATGGATAGATACCGATTGGTAGCATTTAAAAACACCTAATAGTTATTGGTAGCTACCCACGCAATTATAAATAACAATCAAACAAAAATTTAGTTTTGTTTTCCTTGATAATTTTTTAATTTAAATTTAATTTGACTACAAATTCTAACCTATCTTAACTATTAGCAGATTACGTAAAAATGAAATTCAATATTTTTTTTTCAAAAAGATCTTTATGTACTCTATATATTTTACTCTGTTTTCTAATTTAAAAGCAGTATTACTTCAATTTTCAATGCAAGCCAGAAAAGAACAAAGATGACAAAAGCAACTACGATAATGTAAGGAGAAATAATAAAAATAAAAAACAAGGGGAAAAAACTGGTGATTTGATCCGAGGCCCTCAGCCTGCTTTTTAGCAAAGAACTATCACTAAAAATAGCTGTCGCTTCATTCTTATTTCTAATAGATTAAATCTTTAAAAAGGAAATCGTTTTTATTAAGATTTCCTTCAAGATGTCAATTATCTCGAAATCCGTGCAGTCAAATATCTCTAAAATCCATTTATTTATTTTTTTATTTACTTTCATTTCACAAGGGCATCAAAGGGAGTAAATATTGTCTCTTAAAGAGTAAATTTTTGATATTTGCATTTGGAACAACATGGCATTTCTGCTTTGGAATTAGTTTCTTCTAATAGCTTTTCTAAAGAATTTCTGCAAAATTAGAGAAACATTGCTTTTGAACTAGAGAAAGAAGCGTACGAAAGTAAAACTAAATTATGATACAAGTGAATTGTGAAACTGTGTACTTACATTTGTCCTAGCCTTGAAATAAGTTAGTTACAATGGGTCAGTTGCAGAAAGTAACCTACGTGTTCTGTTCAGATGGACTATTCCAAGATTAAGAAATAATGGATTAGCTCCACTACGAAAACTGCTACTGTTGGGTGGAGGATATGACGTCACCACTGCAGTAATCAATTTGAATATTAACAATGCATTTAAACAAATATACGAAAATCTTACCCAACATTGTCGTGCAGTTTCAAAGAAATATATTTGGCGAAAATATGCTTGATATGACAAGAAGGATAGAAAACGGTTGAACATGCTTTCTTCGAATTCCACCAATTAGAGTGAAGGATTGAAACACCTCACCAGTAACATCATTCATAGCTTGTTCGATTTCTAGTTATCGATTCACACGGTCATATTTTTCATCATTGTTTTTGGTGATAAAGTAATTTCCCAAATTAAAAGATCATATGCAATGCGAAGTGACGCTTGATATGGTTGACGCTGCTTTTTTAAACCTTTTAGAGTCACAAACCAAGCAGCGACGAGAGCTAAAACTTTCGACTTTTATTACTGCTTAAAAACGCCTACGACACCTCAGATTCTGTAGAATATTAAATGACTTTTGTTAATCTGTTCGAAAATATGTGTTATATTTTAGTATCTCTATTATTTAACCGGAAGTGGACTGCATTTCGACTATGAAGTGTTAAGTTTTCGAACAGCCACAAACACTTCCATTGACGATAAAGCTTCAATCAGTAATGTAAAATGTAAAACAAAATGAAATCTGCAAATTATGACACATAGAATAAATTTATTTCATTAAAAATATTGTTTGTTTTTCGAAAGCGAATCTCCTGACTGCGATACATAATTCATAATAGCCTTGGATTCAATCGATGCAGTGATCAAAATGGCGTCCACTGGTTCTTTGCTGTCCACTAAGGGGATCGTCCTAGCTTCGCCTGTCCTGATTGGTTGCTCATAAATCAACGATGATAGTAATTATCTAAATTTTAGAGCACGTTCTAAAATTGGTGACCCGGTGGAAATCACACTATCATAGAGCTTCAATGATAAGGTCAGTGATGAGAAATTTGACTGAAAATAGGACCATATAATTTGACTATTATCCTCGTTTCCTCCATGTTGGTTTTAATTCAAATGCACCGAAACCATTCAAAACCTATTATTGCAATAATAAAATCATCATTCATTACAAAACAATCTTTACACCGAACTATATTAATCCTATGCATCAAAATACACTAGAAAATACTTTGAAGAAAGAGTTCCAAACGATATTGAATGATATTTTGCCTATTTCGACTCTGAATCAATCAGCGAAAAGATTTTAAAGTTTTGAAATTAATAAATATTGAAGCCTTTAACGTGACAAAATTTACATTTAATAATTAAGAGAAATTTTATTTTTGAGTTTCTTTCACTTGTTAGGATTAATTTTTCAATTCTTTAGTGAGCGATCATTGATCCCAAAATT
Organism: Thereuonema tuberculata; assembly: GCA_023159025.1. Taxonomy (NCBI): domain Eukaryota; kingdom Metazoa; phylum Arthropoda; class Chilopoda; order Scutigeromorpha; family Scutigeridae; genus Thereuonema; species Thereuonema tuberculata. The sequence goes on from JAFIDM010049286.1 coordinate 220,648, forward strand.
CAATGATAACATAGACGAGATTAATCTTTAGATTACGCTACCCCCCCCCCCCCCCAATGGACGGCGGCTGTGTTGACTTTATGCATCCTCTTATCTCAAGATCGGAGTTAGCCAGATGAGGATTAGTTTTTCTAGTAAAAGATCGTGCAGAACCATTTTGAAATAAGCATTCATATTTTTTACTAGTTAATTGTTCATTTCACATTATCCGCCGTCTTCAAAATAATGCGACAGCCGCCGTCTATCGGGAGGCCATTGGGGTACCGTAATCTAAAGTTTAACCCATGGACGATGCTGTGAAAATTTAAAAAAAAATCTTATTTTTAAATACTCTGATTTATTATTTTTATGTGTCAAAATATATTAAATGTAATTTTTATTTGCTTTCGAAAGATAATCTCAATACTGTGATAATAACTTTGTAATTACCCTCCGTTGAGATGAAGTGGAGAGAATGGGCATGACGTCACAACTGATGTCTTCTAATGCTTCGCTATAATTGATTGTGAGTTGATCGTGTCTCAGCTTCGTTATACTACAGTAAGCTTCATTCCATTCGAATAGAATAATTTCTTTCTGATAAATTAATCATTCTACTTGCATAACGTCCTTGCATGAGCCGTTTTTCAGTATTTAAGGAGGCCAATCTTCGAAACTGAACTCGCTGCATATTAATAAAGGTGATGCAGTAATGGTCGAAACCATATTGGATGATGTTTGTACTATTTTTCCATGAAAGTTTCTTTAACTAAAATGGCAAATATTTAAGATATCGATGAATTTCATTAATGCGAATAGAGATAATTTTAGTTTATAAAGCATTGATAAATTGGAATAAGGAATGATGTTGTGAATATAGCTTCACCCTCTTGGTCTTCAGAGTTAGTTTATAACGTCTGCACAGTATCAAAATCTGATTCAGTATTCAAGTTCCTACCCCCAAACCTCCTTGAAAATGGCTGTGTCCCAGATCCTCCTTTTCCTTGTTTTGGAATAGTCTTCACATACTCCATCCAATCAAGTTCCATGAACTTATTTGCATGTCTATGTTTCCTCTTCAGTTAGAAAGGTAAGCGTTTAAAAAAGAACAAAAAAAAAATACTAGCTTCGCCATTACGACGTGGCTTCGTCAGATTTTGATTTACGTATTGTTCTTGTTTTAAATGTTAACCTTTCTAATTAATTTAGTGTGTCGGCGCCTTTATTATAATAAATAGTTAAAGACTAATAGATAAGGAGAACTAAAATAAGATTTTAGGCTTCTGATTGAAACCTTATAGTCCCGGTTTGTCTGTCTGTCTGTGGACAAGTATCGAACAATGCTTAGCAACGGCTTCTGATACATGAATGAAGAAAATTATTTAACAGTTATTGAATTCAGTCTATTAACAAGGTTTGAGCTAAGAATGACGATTATTCCATACAAATAGTGATTTTTTAAAAATCATTATTAGGAACTAGTGATTATATATACTCCCGTAAACAATGACGGGATAACAGTGTGACTGCTTTTAGTTGAGATAGAGTATTTGCGCTCGTCATTTGTAATTTCTTCATTAATGTCGAGATGTCTCTAACGACTCTTCAGGTGGTCGCTGAAAAAAAAGAAAGAACATATTTCTTCCAGTTTAACACAACTAGTGTTTACAAGTTAGTCAAACTTAAACTTCTGGATTTAATGAAATGTGTTCTTATGGACTGGCACAGGAACAGATGCTGCCAAATGTTAGCTTGTTTTGGCAAATATACTTTAGTTAAGGAAAGAAATTATTATCTAGAATAGTGGTTTTCAACCTTTTCATACTTCATGTAACCCCTGGAAAAGTGTATGTAACTGGCATATCTCTCGTATAAGTAGATAGTTAAAACTATAGTTACAGTATAACAATGGGAATAAAATAATATATGTATATATATATATATATATATATATATATATACAGGGTGGCCCAAATGTAGGTTTACAGTTTAAGTATCATATATACGTAGGCAATTGATTTCAAAATATAAGCATGTTTTAAGCATTAAACATCAACTATTTGAATGGTCCTCCAAAAGACCATGTACTAGTCAAGGGCGAATATAAGGAGGGGGGGCCGAGGGCCCCTCCCCCCGAAATAATGAATAATGAATATTAAGGTGGCCAACTATCTTTTTTTTTTTTTGGTTGAACAAATTGGTTTAGAGGTTTTTTTTTGGTTGAACAAATGGGTTGACAACGTTTTTCTTCAATTTATTTGCGTCCTCCTTTTCATTTTACAAATTACCCTCTGAATATGAGCAGCAAATACAAAGTATCATGGGGTGTTTACTTAAAATTAATTTACTTAACCTCACATTAATCTTGCCCCCCACCCCCCAAAAAAAAAAAAAATTAAAAATGCATTCTATATTCACCACTGATACTCGTCATAGCCACTAACATCTCATTTTCCTCAGTAACAGAAGTCTTGGGACGTCCAGATTTCGGTGCATTACTCACTGAACCAGTTTCATCAAATTTCTTGCTTATGCGATAAATTGTTTGGCGTGACGGTGGAGATACGTGAAAAGCGTCTTAACATGTTGTAAGTACGTTCTCGGCATTTTCAGACTACCAATACTGCTTCAATATCCATTTCCTTTGTTCTTCATTCTATTGAGATTGTTACCATCACCTACGGATTAAAAAAAATTATAAAATAAAAGGTCTGCTTTACGAAAAATTTACTAAAACTTAACTGTAAACCTGCATTTGGGCCACCCTGTACATGTATCGAACTGGCAAAACTCAAAGCCAATCCTTCGAGTTTCGCAAAGCAAAGATTTCAATCAATCAATTTTTAGTTGTGATAAGATGACTAAAATGATTATAATCCAACAAATCCTATGTAGAATAATTCAAATGATTAAATAAAATTATAAAAAATATTTTTAATTTTATATTTTTTGTAAATTTGAAATTTATATTCTGAAATTGCAAAATATATTTATTTATAAATTTAATTGAAAAATTATTATTTATAAATTCTTTAATAAGATAATTTAAATAGTGCAAAAAATCTTCAAATTTAGAATTAATATCAAGCTCTCTTGAGTTCTTGTATAAAAATATTTTTAAATAAATTTAAACTAACATTACCGGTAAATTTATAAAATCTATTAATTTTAAATGGAAATAAAAATATTTTATTAAATAATTTAATATAGGGAATTTGCAGATCAAAATACGCTTCGTATAACTAAAAAATCATCAAATTTAGCGTTATTATTGTTTTGTTTTTTGTAAGCAAATAATATTTTTATAAATTTTGTCATCTATATAATCATAAATTCGGACGGACGTTAAACTTTTGCATTGTATATTTCTTATTTAACAATTAATTCCTTACATGCTAAGCAATTGCTAGCGGGGATTAATTGATTGGCTTTTTTTATTCTTTATTTAGGTTTTGATGTTTTTTTAGTTGGAGGACCATTGTGGTGTTTATTTTTGTTTTCTTTATTTGTTTTTCGAGTTCACTGAGATGTAAGACACTGGACGGATTCAACTGACGAAGGTCAGGAAACCAGAAATGGTCCATCTTGGATTCCCGGTATCACAATTTCAAAAAACAGATCAGTGAACTCCTTAGTCTTAGTCTGGTGCGTTTTTCTTTTATTTGTCATCTATTTGTATGCACGTTAAACTTTTGCATTACTTATTTTAAACTTTATTGCAATAAACATTAATGTATGAGTTTGCGTACGCAGAGCGTTAGTGGCGTTGATAATGATTGTTAATATGTTAATTTTTTTTCCTTTCAGACAAAAATCTTACCACTTTCAATAAAGAAATTCATATTCATTAATATTAACACTATTATACAGGGTATTTTTAAAAGTACCGATAAACGTTAGCAACAGGTTCTACAAAGAAAAAAAAAATCAGTTAAAAATGTTGAGGAAACACAGGGTCGGAAATGCATCATTTTCTAAATATCATTAATGAACATAGGGACTATTTGATGACATGGAAATGTGAACTATATGCATGGACGCTGGCTGTTGATGACATGGAAATGTGAATTATATGCATGGACGCTGGCTGTTGATGACATGGAAATGTGAACTATATGCATGGACGCTGGCTGTTGATGACATGGAAATGTGAAAAGAAGGCACTGTTACAAGCTTTCACCAAAGTTTATTGTGAATGTGTAGAAATGTAGTATTAAAAATCCAAAGGATAAAATTGCTTTCGTTAGTTTTTTCGTGTGTACCTCATTGCATAACTGCTAGCAGTTCAAGTTTTTATTCATTTTCTGAAATAGATATGCATCAGATGTATGGACTAGCTCATGGAAGTGGCATAGTCAACACGCTTTATGTCCAAGAAGATTTTCAGATATGAGCATACTTCACCACACATTTATTATCATAGATTGATGCCTCCAAGAAAAAGGGAAATTTGAACCACAGGCAATCACTTGAAGGCCCAAAACTTAGTGTGCAATACTCAAAAAAGAAAACTGAATTCTTGACAAGCTGCGAAAAACAATGTTTATCAATCAGACTTGCACAGCTGGAAGAGAGTATATTACAACTGTTTTCAGCTAATTCAGAACCTATCAGGAATTTATCCGTATATTAGGCATTCACTATCCCAATACTTCCACACAGAGACAGTGGTGGACACTGCAAACATTTATTTCGATACATGTTTTTCTTGGAGGCTTCATTGAAAATATTCCTGTATCTGTTGTTATCTGTTTGCACAATGTTATGTTACCTTTTTGTCATTGGAGGTGATGGATTGTTAAGCACATAATATTAATTCCTATTTGATTCTATAGTTTCTCTTACTTATTTTTTATAAAATAAAATATGATGTCAATACTGGAGTAATCCCATCTTTTCCGTAATGTTTGCCTGCCGTTGACCATATTTTTTCCTTTTATTTTTCCTTGCTATATTCGTTTCGAATCAACTGCGTGTTGTCTTTGTCGAGTGACTATGTTTAATATGTCCTACAATAAAGTCCTCATCACTTATTTGTATCAAACTACTGAACTCATTCGTTTTATGTATCGGACGATCACAACAAAAGTTCTTATGTAATGATTTCCTTGCCTTTTTGGCTCAATTGAAGTTTATCTAGCTGCAAAATGGTTTCGTTTTCAACTCCTGGCACACGTTTTTCCAAAAGCAGGACGTCATTGTTTCTTGTGCTGGTAACTGCAATTCTAACAATTCGTGATTTTCTCCAATGATTTTTGAATCACCTAGACAGTATTTGTAAAAGACGTTTCATTAATAAGATCATCTTTCATAGACTTAGTTTCATGCCTACATATAACTTCTATTTGCTAAGGAAATATCACCTTTTTCAAAAAGTTGATATTTAAGAGATTCATCTTTCTACACAAAGACAATGCGATCACGAAGTATTTTTTTTTTCCTTTCTGCTCTCCAAAATCACCTTATCAATTGCAAGTTTTAAGCAAGTCACAAAAACGGTCAGTGAATTTGCCCTTGAAAAAAGTTTTCCACTTGAAAAAGCTATATCTAGTTAATTGAAGAAGCCTTGTATCAAGAAACATGAAACCAAGAAAAATGTAACCCTTTTTTTAAATGCCCGTAAACTTTTTTTAAATATACAGTTCTTCAGTATGTTGGCCTATCTTTCCTGCAATAGATATGCACATGTTAAAATTGATAAGAGTAGTTTTCCATTTACTGAAATATCCGTCCAACTTATCAAGGACTTTATACACAATAGGTCTTTTGAGGCCGCAGTGTTAGGGACTTTATAGTACCTCCCATTTTATGTTATCAAGGACTTTGGACAATACTGCTCTATCGTCCTCTTCTACAGAATTAAAGGTATCAACCAAATCTTTTCCTTCATCACCGATCAAATAACGTAAACAACTAATTTTTACTATATAGGCTTTAATGTTATATTCAGTGGCCTTTAAATAGTCTGTAAAATTACTTTTCCAACGGTTTCAGTTTTGTGCAACATTTCTTCTGCAGTGTTTGTATCTCTTCACAGGAGGCAGAAGTCTGACTGTCACCTTAGGATGCCTCCTGGATAATAATATTCAAACGATAGTAACACAACTAATATTTCCCATGATAGAGAGTGCTTCTACGACCAATGAACCGAAAATGGATCCGAACAACAACATTCCCTTCGAAGCTCAGCGTTTCGTAAATGTTCCATTTTCGTAGGCCCAACGAATGTAGAAAGGAAAACCACGGTCAACGCCATATAAACATTACGGAAAAGATGCAGTTATCCCACTTCTGACATCACGTTATGTTTAATAAATAAGTTAAGAGAAATTTCAGAATCAAATAGAAATTGATTTAATGTGCTTAGCAATTGTTACCAACGCCATTGATCGAGGACACTTTGTATATGCAAACTCATTACAATCTAAGTAATGTAATTATTTATATAAATTAAAATAATTCCTTTAAAATATTATGTAGTCAAGACAATGTTTCGAAATACGTTTTTAAAGTACATGTCATCTCTAAACAAGGTTGAGGAAAAATATTTTCTACTACTACTACTACTACTAATAATAATAATAATATTTTTTAATTGATAAGCATATATATATCATCAAAATTAAAGCCATACACCTGTTTAAATGAAAAAATATTTATACAACTAAAATAAATACAACAGTAACAAGTTTCTCCGCCGAGAGACGGTATTCTCAAGCCTTCTCTCGGTGGAGAAATTAGTTGCTGTTGTATTTATTTTAGTTCTATAAATATTTTTTCATTTAAACAGGTGTATGGCTTTAATTTTGATGATAAATTACTTCAGTACACGTAAAATTATTACAAGCATACATATGCATACACATCTGTAGCATATATATCTAATATATATATTTGTATGATAAAGCAAATTATTAATAATAAATAACTTAAATTTATTGGAAAATTTTAATATGGTTGTAATGAACCTAAATTTTGCAGATCTTTATAATTACAGTGGTGAATTGACACAGATCTACATTCAAAAAAGTATTTTTTTCCGTGATTCATAGCATTCATGTATAGCAGCTGATCTCTTGGCAGTTAAGAAGGATTTACGATGCTAATGTCCTTCGAACACAGCTGAACAGATGCCGAAGTTAAAATTACTGGAAGATATTTTTGGTTGGGCAGTTTCCTACACTATTTTTTTTGTTCGTTTTCGAACGGAAAACGAATGAATATGAAGCTCAATAAAATATAATTTACAATAATATAATACACAATTATGTGATTATGAAATTATATTTCCTCCTATTATTTAATTAACTCAGTAAAAAGAAACGTAGTATTAATAACTTGAGCAATCCTATTCATGAAACTAAGAATCCAGATTAGGACTCATTTTGTATTTTTAAATTCTTCCTAATTTTTAAATTTATTTCGATATATTATTTTATTTTCGATACACATAATCTATCATTTGAACTTTAAAGATTTCACCGAGCAAATGTTTAATTAAGATTTGTTTGTTAAAAAGATTTACTTTTTTAAAATGTTAGAAATGAATTTTACAAATAATTACGTTATTTACAAATTAATAATTACTGAAACGTGACTAACATAAAGTATTTATGTTAGTCACGTTTCAGTATTTTAGATCTTTTAATAACAAAGGCTATCTTTGTACCATCTTCTTGTAGGCAATACGTTCTCCTTCTTCACAGATCCTCTTCCGAACTTCGGTTTCTTGTGTCTGCTACCCTCGCTTCTCCTTGTTTGCCATATGTGAACTTCGGTAGGTGATGGGATGCCTGCAAAGTTCCTGGGTCTGCTTCTAATAGTCAGTTCGGTCGCTGGACTTCTCTGCCTGGAAGCTGGAACACCACCACTTCTTCTTTCGACTGGCTTCTTTCGCTGTGTTCTAGATTAACTGGCTTAGTTAACCCCACTTCTTTTTCTTCTATCGAGGTGTCTGACTAACTCTCTGTTGGCTGTCAACTTGACTACCACTTCTTCTGATGCTGCTACTCGCTTGGAACCACCGCTTCTCTCTATCTCTCTTTAACCTCTCTGTAACCTCTCTGGCTGAAACTACCGTTTTAACAGGTTTTCCACCTCATTTTGTATGAGCTAGTCCGGTCTATTTCTAGATGGGAGGAGTCCGTCTGGACTTTTCCACTGGTAACAATATTATAAATGCAAATAATTTAACTTGAAAGCAAATATGTTTAACAAAAAAAAAAAAAAAATTCCGAACTTAAGAAAAGCTTTAAGTTTACATCTTAGTTTTTTTTATTGTTATAATTTTATATTGCATACCACTGCTGGAAGCGGAAATTAAACATTAAATATAACCTTTTGCACACTTCTGGGCCTATTATCAAGGGTAATCTGACTGAAGAGTCCTAATAAGATCGAAACAGCTGCTTGTGCAAAATTCTACTTATGTGCCTCGATTGATTCTTATTTTGTTAATAATGATATTACTCAAAAAGCAGTCTCATTTTAATTAGGAAAGCAAAGAGCATGAATTTTCATTTAAATTGCGAAATATTACTAACAATAGATATTAACGCATGGTGAAAATAACAAGAAAATATTTATAGAAATGAAAATTGAGAATGAGAACTGTTATTTATGGTTGACTAGTGAAGTAGACAAAGCGATTTAACATTTATTGAACTCATTCAAATTTTAGATTCATTGTAAGTCAATCAAAAAAACAGTTAGAAAAAAAAATTAGGAAAATATGAAAAGAAACAAAACACGAACAGTTTGGGACGAACCTTAACCTCCGACAACTAACCGATCAAGCTATAGCTGACAATTGAAATTAAATGCTTCCTTTTCTAACATTTAAGCTAATAGTGGAAATCTAATGAAAACAATGCCAAATATCTCGATGTAAAGGGAGCGTTGGTCCTTGAAAATACTTTATTCCTATATTGTTTGGCCTCTGAGCATGATGGTGACGTCCATTTGTGAAGTCCAAACCTTCCGTTCGGGAGTTGTTGGGGGGGGGGGGCCTATAAGAACAATGCCAAATATTTTGAACAAGGTAGGGGGGGGGGGGGCATATTCGCCCCTGAAAATACCTCATTCCTACAGTGTTTGGGCCTCTGAACACGATGGTGAAATCCTTTTGTCGATCCGTTCGATAGTTGTTAGGAGTGAACAGACAAGGACCGACGGACAGAACAAACTCAATAGCCACCGATTTTAGTTGCTATCACAATAGCTCTCAAATGGGTCGCTAAAAATAATAATAAAATAAAAATTTAAAGTTAACTAAAAGTTTTTTGCATGTGCTGATATCAATAGTTCTCAGTCCAGCCTGCACAAAAGCCTAAAACATATAATAAAATACACAGAGTCCAGAGATTTCGCCTCCCTTCAGACGAGGCTTCCTCAGTGAAAATAACATAATAAATAATCAGCCGGCAAGGCACAAACAAAAATCAAAAGAACTCATCGTCCAATGGCGGAGGAGTGGAAAAACGTTCTGTTGAGTGATGAATCTCGCTTCACGATCTGGCAGTCCGATGGACGCGTGTGGGTTTGGCGGATGCCCGGCGAACGCTTCTTATCTATTGCTTTGTGCCAACTATTAAGTTCGGTGGCGGCAGCATAATGGTGTGGGTTTTTTTTTCATGGTTCGGCATGGGTCCCTTAGTTCCTGTGACGGGCAACATGAACTCTGCAATATATCCAGCCATTCTGGACAACGCTGTCCTCCCATCTCTGCGGCAAAAGTTTGAGGAAGGCCCATTTCTCTTCCAGCAGCAGAACTGTCCCGTACTCACATCGAAGCGAGTGCGGCCGTGATTTGACAACATGGTTGTTCCACAACTTGACTGGCGGTCTCAGAGCCCCGATCTCAATCCCATTGAATATCTGTGGGATGAAATAAAACGCAGATTACGTGCCCATCCCCATCGCCTATCTTACGTGGCGGGACTCACTTCAGGTGTCGTGGCCGCCTGGAAGTCAGTTCCTGTGACCACCTATCAAAAGCGACATTTTATTAATAAGTGCCTCTGGAGCTTCCGCTTCCCGACCACTGGGTGTCCGGATACTTTTGTGTATCTTAGTTTCATGATTACGATATCTGAAGTTTTTAATAGAAAATATTTTTTTCATGAATTAACTAAAGATTTTAAGAAAATGTACATTAATAATCATTTAATTATGTATTATATTAATACCAATGTAAATTATATTTCATTGAACTACATATTCATTCACTTTCCGTTCGGAAGTTACAAACAAAAAAAAAATAGTGTTTGAAACTGCCCAACCGAAAATGTCTTCCCGTAATTTTAACTTCGGCATCCGTTCAGCTGTGTTTTAAGGACATTAGCATCGTAAATCCTTCTTAACTGCCAAGAGATCAGCTGCTGTACAGGAATGCTATGAATCATGGAATCTTTTTTTTTTGTTAAACATATTTGCTTGTAAGTTAAATTATTTGCATTTCTAATATTGTTACCAGTTGAAAGTCCAGACGGACTCCTCCCTTCTGGAAATAGACCGGACTAGCTCAGGTGCAGAATGAGATGGAAAAACCTGTTAAAATGAGAGTTTGAGCTAGGTTAATAGAGACAGAGAGAAGTGGTGGTTCAAGCCAGTAGCAGCATCATAGAAGTGACAGTCAAGCGGACAGCCAACAGAAGAAGCAGAGAGTCAGTCAACGCCTAGATAGAAGAAGAAGAAGAAGAAGTGGGGTTAACTAAGCCAATTACTCTAGAACACGGCGAAAGAAGCCAGTCGAAAGAAGAAGTGGTGGTGTTCCAGCTTCCAGGCAGAGAAGTCCAGCGACCGAACTGACTATTAGAAGCAGACCCAGGAACTTTGCAGGCATCCCATCACCTACCGAAGTTCACATATGGCAAACAAGGAGAAGCGACGGTAGCAAGCACAAGAAACCGAAGTTCGGAAGAGGAGCTGTGAAGGAGAACGTATTGCCTACAAGAAGATGGTACAAAGTCATTCTGACTCTTGCCGCAGGTGACAACACGAAAGAACGTGCTCCAAAATTTGCGGGATCAGGAAAAACAAGACGAATATTCCCGGAGAAAAGTCTTTCTCAACATTATTAATCTTCCGCATTTAAACGACATCTTTGTTTTAAAAACAATATTATTTTTCGTTTAATTGAAGTTAGATCGAAAGCTGCGATTCGAACGATAGATTCTTACTTATTCTAAAAGAGCTACTCTATTGTTCCACAACTTGACTGGCGGTCTCAGACCCCCGATCTCAAACCCATTGAATATCTGTGGGATGAAATAAAACGCAGATTACGTGCCCACCCATATCGCCCATCTTACGTGACCGGACTCACTTCAGCTGTCATGGCCGCCTGGAAGTCAGTTCCTGCGACCACCTATCAAAACCTGGTGGAAAGTCTTCCCAGACGTGTACAGGCTGTCATCGATGCGAAATGGGGAACGACATCATATTAATATGTGCTTCATATGGAGCCCCGTGTTCCGACCAAGGGGTGTCCGGATACCTTTTTTGCATCTTAGTTTCATGATTACGATAGCTCAAGTTATTAATAGAAAATATTACAATATTTCTTTCATGAATTAACTAAAGATTATAAGGAAATATAATTTAATAATCACTTAATTATGTACTATATTATTACTAATGTAAATTATATTTTATTGAACTTCATATTCATTCTTTTTCGTTCGGAAGTTCCAAGCGACGAAAAAAGTAATGTTCGAAACAGCCCAATCGAAAAAAATCTTCCAGTAATTTTAACATCGGCATCTGTTCAGCTGTGTTCGAAGGACATTAGCATCGTAAATCCTTCTTAACTGCGAAGAGATCAGCTGCTATACTATCAGCTGCTATATCATATGAATGATATGAATCGTGGAAAATTTCCTTTTGAAAATTTCCTTTTGAATGTAGGGAAAATCTGCTATCTCAATTAACCACTGTAATTACAAAAATCTGCAAGATTTAGGTTCATTTTAACCCCATTAAAATTTTCCAATAAACTTGCAATTTTTTGTGGTGCTGAATCCAAAAAAAAAGGTTCCAAAAAGTTTTCTCCATAAGGATAGTTTTTTCGCAATATGCATTTGCATTTTTTGATAAGGCTATGTAATCTACTGAAATTACTATTAAAAAGTAATCGAATAAAGCATATTTTATGACAGATACTAAATATATTTATTTTATGACAGATACTATATATATGCTATTATATAAATAGCATTAATATTTCTGAAGGTACACTGGCTGTTACTAAACTTGACAATCAAAGTTGCACAATGTACGCCTTTCGTATAATTGAAACGATTTTGAATTTAATTGGCTTACAATGAATCTAATATTTGAATGAGTTGAAGAAATGTTAAATCACTTAGTCTATTTTACTAGTTTTTTCTGTCAACCATAAATAACAGCTCTCATTCTAAATTTTCATTTCAATAAAATACTTTCTTGTTATTTTCAGCATTCGGTTATATTTAATTTTAGTAACTTGTCGCAATTTAAATGAAAATTCATGCTCTTTGCTTCTTAACTAAAACGAGACTGATTTTTGAGTAATATCATTATTAACAAACCAGAATCAATTGAGGGCACTTAAATAGACTTTTGCACACGGAGCCATCATCGATGGGTTCCGGGACAGCTGTTTCGATCTTATTAAGACTCTTTATCCAGATTACCCTCGATAATAGGATCCGACCTGTGCGAAAGGTTATGTATGCCATTTCTGCTTCCGGCAGTGTTATCCTACGTAAAATAACAGCAATAAAAAAAAAAGCTGTGAACTTGAAGCTATTAATTTCGGATTTTTTTTTTTTTTTTTGTTAAACATATTTGCTTGCAAGTTAAATTATTTGCATTTGTAATATTGTTACCAGTGGAAAAGTCCAGACGGACTCCTCCCTTCTGGAAGTAGACCGGACTAGCTCAGCCAAAATGAGGTGGAAAACCTGTTAAAACGAGACGGAGAGAATTGGTGGTTCCAAGCCAGTAGCAGCATCAGAAGAAATGGCAGTCAAGCTGACAGGCAACAGAAGAAGCAGAGAGTCAGTCAACGCCTCGATAGAAGAAGAAGTGGGGTTAACTTAGCCATTTACTCTAGAACGCGGCGAAAGAAGCCAGTCGAAAGAAGAAGTGGTGGTGTTCCAGCTTCCAGGCAGAGAAGTCCGGCGACCGAACTGACTATTAGAAGCAGACCCAGGAACTTTGCAGGCATCCCATCACCTACCGAAGTTCACATATGGCAAACAAGGAGAAGCGAGGGTAGCAGACACAAGAAACCGAAGTTCGGAAGAGGAGCTGTGAAGAAGGAGAAAGTATTGCCTACAAGAAGATGGTACAAAGGCATTCAGACTCTTGCCGCAGGTGACAACACGAAAGAACGTGTTCCAAACGTTGCGGGATCAGGATAAACAAGACGAATATTCCCGGAGAAAAGTCTTTCTCAGCATCGTTAATCTTCCGCATTTAAACGACATCTTTGTTTTTAAAAAAATCTCATTTTTCAATTAATTGCAGTTAGATCGAAAGCTGCGATTCATACGATACATTCCTATTTATTCTAAAAGAGCTACTCGAAATAAAAGGAATCAGTGAATGGTACCATAATCTACTATTGTTTATTATTAGGAATTTTGTGTATGGTTGAACTCGAAAACCAACAGAAATTGATCTATGCAGGCTGTAAGATTGAAAGTGTCGGCTGCTGTGTGATTTGGTGTCTTCTTTAGTATATATATTTTAATTATTTGAGAGGGAGTAGTTCCTTTAAGATGTAAAATACGGAAACATAGATAACATTAAGTAAATACAAGCAATTACAGTCTGTTTTCGTTTACGAGAGCCTTCAGCGCTTTTGCACATGCGTCAGGTCTCCTTCGATTTCTTCCAAATAGGGGCGAGGAAGATAGGATGTTTACTTTTTATAGTGTTAGTTTACTAGTAGCTGCGTTCTATTTGCGCTTTTCGGGAAAGAATTATGGAAAGAATAAATACTTTTGCAAAAATGTTCCTTGTTATTTTTTTCTTAAAAGCGAAAATGTCCAAAAGAATTTCTTAGGAAAGTATCCATCTCAGCGTATCACCCCTCTGCGGCGTAAAATCGTCCCGAAGCGCTAGCTCTGCCATTCATAAACGGACTGTATTTGTAAGGTCATTTCTAATGTTTTATTTATATTTTTAAAATGAAAATGATAGATCGGCAAAACGCTAAACATAAAATAAAATATTCAAGAAAATATTCAAGTGAATTTACAAAATTTTGGGATGTTGAAGCTACGCAAGATGAATCCTAAGAAGTTATCCCGATTTCATGTTGACGATACCTAAAGTTATTATTGGAAAAGTGTACATTGTCAATATTATTTTTTCATGAATTCAATAAGAATTTAAGAAAATAAAAATTAATATTATAATACAATTATGTATTATAATAACTAATTAGGACTAACTAATTAGAGTATAATTATGTATTTTAATAATAAGACTATAAATTCTCTTTTATGGAACTTCGTATTCCTACTTTTTTTTCGTTCAAAAGTTCCTAATATAAAAAAACAGGAAAAACAAATTACGGTGGAACTGACCAACCTACAATATCTTCCAGTAGTTTTAACTTCGGCATTTGTTCAGCTGTGTTCGAAGGACATCAGCATCGTAAATCCGTTTTAACTCGAAGAAATCAGCTGTTCTAAATGAACACTAGAATGGTGGAAAATTCCTTTTTGAATGTTGGGAAATTCGGCTGTTTCCATTAATCAGTGTAATTACAAAGTTCTGCAAAATTGAAGTTCATTCTAACCTTTTTAAAAAATCTCCATTGAATTTGAAGTGTTTGTAGTGCTGAATCCAAAAATGTTTTCTCCAGGAATTTCGATTTTTCCCAGAAAATGCATGACATTAAGTCTATGTGATCTTCTGAAATTAGCAATAAAAAGTGATTGAATAAAACATGTTTTGTGACAAATACTAGATTAATTTAATCACAATTAGTACTAATAATTGTGCACAGTTATACAAGCAATGATTACTATTGCAGGAACAGCTATACAATGAATGCCATTCGTATATTTGATACAATTTTGATTTTGATTAGCCCCTGGTGCAGAATTTCTAAAGGAGGAGGACATTTCTGTGCTTTGTAAAAATACAAGCAAGTGGAATAGTCTCTGAACATCGCAGTAAATGACCTCCACAGCCACCAAGCCTCTAACTTTTTCGCCAAGGCTCCTGAATATCCAGCTCTGATTTTCTTAAGGAGTACTTCAGGAGCTGCTGAGTAGTGCCATAATTAATCAGTAAAAAGGAAAAAGACATGATAAATTTAGCGTACGGCAAGGTAAAAGAAAATTAAATAAACAGCTATCTATCTATTTTGAGAGATACAAAGTTTCAGGTTTAGGAGTAACTCCTTCCTTGTTCTTGGCATCTTCTTCAGTGATCTTCAATAGGAGTCCCTTCTAATAATAAGAGGTTCTCCTTCAGTCACTTCAAGCTATGTCTTAAGTCATGCGGGGCGAAAGTTCAATTTCACCTAGTGTTTTACATCATATAATCCAATGACTAGTCTGAGCTTGTGTTTTTCCTGTTTGGTCTCCGTAAGTCTCTAAGTGGAGGTCTTAAGTCCAGGATTCTGTCTTTTCAACAGATAGGTCGCCTCACTTGGGTTGGAATCCAGAGTATAGCTCTGGTCAAACAGGGATATTAGTGGTCTCCATAGCAGAAAGTGCTAACCCTTTCCGGATTCTCAAATTGAGGACTGTCACTGCTAAAGATGTTTGCAGTGACTAAGATGTAATCTATCCTTACCTAGTTCCCCTGAATACTTATTTTGGGATCTCCCGGATCAGCTGGCCAACTACAAAAGACCGCTCCATTTCCTGATCCTTTGTGAAAGCTTCTGTCTTATTGGCTTTACGAACAGCCACTATTCGTATAGAGGGTGGGATCTGAAGCTGCTACATCAGCGAAGTCACTTGTGCTAGGCTACCAGAAAGTTAACCCCGATGTCTTTTTTTGATCAGATCTGATTTCCGGTGGTGTACTGCCTTGTGGTCTGGCACGTTTAAGACCAGCCTCCTTGGCACCACCTAAGAGTGGAGCAGGCCCCTATGCCCTTTGCGTGGGCTTGTTTGCAGCCCTCCCTGATAAACAGTTAGTGCGAAACTTCTACCCTCGTGCATCGGTTATGCCAGTTCCCCTCCCAGCAGACTCATGTGATGAGGCTTTACCTTTTCCCCCTCCTCCTTTTCGCAACACTAATTGTGATGCACTGAATAATAATATTTTGTATTCTTATAGTGAGTTCCTTAGTTGGTACCTCTCTGGAGTCAGAACTTTGAAGTTCTGGAGGTTTCAGGGAAGACCATCCCTCTGCTGAAATATCGAGACAAACATGATGGTCGTTAGAACCATGAGCAGAGACGGTGGGAGGAGATACTTCATCAGAGTCTCACATTAACATTTTAGATCAATCCGTACAGAACATATTAGTACAATTTGCGGAATAATACGATCAGCCTACGAAGTGCCTATGTAAAGGAAGATCTAGATACTCCAGGATGCTACCTGATTTCCTGCAGGCACCGTTTACGCACAATATCCCAGTGCCATCCATTCATCATCATGGTCCTCATGACACCTTGGACTGCGGGAGTCTGTTCGGAATACATCGCACTGTCTCGCCTCCAACAATGTCCTCGACACGATAAGATGAAGATTTCCACTAAGCACTACCCGTGGACCCGCCAGATTGCTATTATCTTAAAGCCCCTGGGACAATCCAACGATGTCACCCAGTCTGGAATAGTGAAGGTGAGAGTCATTTAAAGATTAATTAACTTACAGAAATAATCAATGAAAATCAAAATCGTATCAGATATAAAAATGCAGTGCGTTATGCTGCCGTGCTTATCAAATACACTAAAAGAAAAAAAACTGAAGCAGTCATTTACAGTAAAATTAATTTCCACAAATAATTCAGATACAGGACTGGCGTAAATTACGCAGCTGTGCTTGTCTATTGTAGTGAAGGTTAAAAAACTTAATAATAAAGTGAAGAAATACAAGACTGCACCTGAGTAAACAAAAGGTTCTCGCACCCTGAGCTATCATGTCGGGAATCTGGGACAACTGTTTCAGCCTTATTAGGCTTCTTCAGCCAGATATACCCTTGATGGTAGCTCAGAGTGTGAGACAAATATGTGAAAACCATTTCAGCTCCCCGAAATGACCCTCGAGGAAAGTCAACGCAACAACGATAAATAAACGTGCACCACACCACCTCAAATTCTTTGTCCCAGCAACCACCGGGTTCAAAAGAATTTAAGCAAGGATTGAGAACCCCCCAAAAAATATCAGTTGTTAAAGTTTAACGTGCAGAGATATATATAATAAAGTGAAGAAATACAAGACTGCACCTGAGTAAACAAAAGGTTCTCGCACTCTGACCTATCATGTCGGGATTCTGGGACAGCTGTTTCAGATTTATTAGGCTTCTTCAGCCAGATATACCCTTGATGGTAGCTCAAAGAAGCCTAATAAGGCTGATAAATGATAAATATATTGGGTGACCAGAATTTTTCCGACGTCAATCCGGCACAGACAAAATTTTCTCAATTAGAAATAAATCTGGAAAGCTACTTTAGCAACCAGAAAAAAAAAAAACAGTATTTGGTCCGGATTTTGTACAAATTCGCCACAAATACTGATGCGGGTCAGTGTAATAAAATCCAAGACGTCTGCTCATCCTTACAATATATGAATAGCATAGATTGTACAGCTGTGCAGGTTAATTGTTTAAAAAAAAAGTAGACAAAATAATAGAGAAATGAGCCAAAGTAAACAACTTACTGGAATACATTACTGAAGTGACAGAAAAACTTGGGTAGCTGTCTAATACCCATAGATCCATTCCGTAAAGTAAAGTTTAGCCGAATATTATCTTATCAGATAAAATGGCGCCCAGCAAGAATGATTCGAAGGATGCAGGTGATCGCCAAAATAAGCACGAATTCACAAAATTCCAGGAAAGCGATGTGAATGTTTGATATCTGTTTAAAAATGCATCGTGATCAACAGTGAAGTTGAAGCTACTGTATTCATACTTTATTTAATCCAGGAATCAGAGTGATTAATGTATTATTATTTTTTTGTCAGTACACAAGCAATATTATTGTCCGTTGTACAATTTAGCTATTCATATATTTAATATGATGTTATTTAAGTAACTTAATTAATCTTTAAATGATTTTTTTGTACGTCACTACTATTTTTTAACATAATAGAAACTAAGCCCAACGCACAAGACTAAAAAATTTACAAAATACAAAATAAAAAGAGCTCACGCTATCGATTTCATCAGCACTTTGGCTGATTTCTTCAGGCGACATTACAAGATAAATAACATTACAAAAATTTAGTATAAAAATTAGACGAAAACCAGGTGATATTTAAATAACGGTGAAGTCCAACTATTGCTGTCAGGGAGGAGTGCATAAGAGTCTCGGAGCAAGTTATTTTATTGTCCATGGTTGGTTTATTGCGGGTTGCAATGAGACTCTTATGCACTCCTCCCTGACAGCAGTAGTTGGACTTCACCGTTATTTAAATATCACCTGGTCTTCGTCTAATTTTTATATAAAGACTGAATTTTTGTAATGTTATTTATCTTGTAATGTCGCCTGAAGAAATCAGCCAATGTGCTGATGAAATCGATAGCGTGACCTCTTTTTATTTTGTATTTTGGTAGTTAAGGTTTGGTTAGTTTTGGAAACAAATTTCTCCCCTTCACAAAGCATCGCTCCTACATCCAACAACGGAAGTTGAAACACTTTCAACAACGGAGGTTGAAACATCCCACATCAACTTCTGGTCAACTTCACCGGAAGTTCAAATATCACACATCAATCCCCGCTTCCGGTTTCTGAAAATAGTTTCAAAACGGCCATGTTTCACATCGGAGGAAAAAAAACACCCGATATCGTAAAGTAAAGTTTTACCTAATATTCACTTGTTTTATTCACTAAACTTAACAGGTAGTTGAAGACTATTATAATCCTCCTTTTCAATCAATAGAACACAAATATCTCGCCTTATTCGAAAACAACACGGTAGAATAAAAACGTCTGGTGTAATACCACGAAGATATACTTCAGTACTTGAATATTTATTTTTATTTTTCATTTATGCGAGAAAGCAAACCGATAAGAGTTTACTAAAACTTAAGTCCTGCTGATTCTGCCTCCATCACTTCCCGAATAGCTTTTTAGTGTACAACCCATACACCATTTTTCATTCAATAATCAATCATTCGCTCCTGCTTTATCTTTATTTTAGTGTTCAACCCTTAACCGCATCAACTCACTGTGATTGTCTTTAGATTCACGAAACAGTGAACTTGTCTAATAATTATTGGATCGTGAAACTATTATCACAATCCGGTTTATTCTTTTCTTAAAACCGACGTACAGTTCACCACTTTATTTTCCAAATAACTAATTTATGACAATTTCCAGGTAAATATCATTTGCTGGTTGGAGACATTTATTTCATGTAAGTAGAAACTAAATCACCTAATATTTACCACATAATTCAATCAAAATCAAAGTTGTATCAATGGCTACAAAAAGTATAGTGAAGGAGACAAATGTCTCTTAAAGGTTAAGAGACATTAAACAGTTTACTCAAAACATAGTTTCAATGTTATCCAATCAAAATCAAAATCGTATCAAATATATGAATGACGTTTGTTGTGCAGCTGTGCTTGCAAAATATTGTTTGGAACTGCGTGAACTATAAAATGAGTCTGGGTTGCAACTATACAGATGCAAGGTTACCCCGCAAGAAAGATGAGCTTTCAGCAGCTGGTAGTTTTTCTTGTGATTGCTGTGGATGTTGTGGAACGTATCGCCGGTAAGTTCTTATTCTTCATTGTTAACCCACAAAACTGAAAATATCTTTAATAAATGCTAGATGTTTTGTGAGAATTGGATTCTTCGGTTACTACATTCATCGAACCAGTTTAATTACGATAAATTTTCGTTATTTTTTGTATACATGTATTTGTTTCCAAATTTATTATACTTTGCTGGCTTATTTCCAAAAACCAAAGATAGACGATGGCCTTACAACTTTCTGGAATGAAACCATACTTTCCCTTTATTTCTTTTTTTATTTCACATAAATTTAATGTTTTAGTTATATTTCCATACAATTTCTTCGTAACTTTATTTAAAAAAAAAAGGTGATGTAAAAGTAGAAAAAATTAACATGTATGAATACAATTACTATGCGAATTTTCGGGACGAAATTGTATCGTCATCCGTTCTTCAAGCGAAAAATTAAAATATTCTTTGGAATAAATTCAACAAAATAGTATTGAACATGAAACTAATTACAAATACGTTGAAGCAATAAATACAATTGTTGTTACAATGAAAGATCATACAAGTTCGCTTCATTACTTAAAACAATTGTGAAAAATAAATATTTAACAACTAAATAAGAATTCCAATAAAAACAAAATTATTAATACTTTAGATCAACAAATTCAATTGTTTTCACAATAATATTTCCACATCATTTTAAATCCATTACTTTAAACAAAATCTGGACATTATTGTTACATTATCATCAATAATTAAACAATTAATAATAATAATACTAATAATTAAACACTTCAATAATTAAACTCTTTAATATTTACTACTTTTTTCACATCTGCTTTTATTAAATCTCTTACCAACACAATAGTAGAAGTCTACTTGTTACATTATCATCAATAATTAAACTAATGAAGCGAACTTGTATGCTCTTTCATTATCACAACAATTGTATTTATTGCTTCGACGTGTTTTTAAGCGGTTTCATGTTCATTACTATTTTGTTGTATTTATTCCAAAGAATATTTTAATTTTTCGCTTGAAGAAGGGATGACGATACAATTTCGTCCCGAAAAGTCGCATAATATTTGAATAAAACAATTTTAAATACTAAGATATGGAGTGTATGGAGTTTTAGTTTAAAGTAGATGTATGAATACAGTTACGGAACGAATTTAAAAAATTCTAACACTTGCTTAAAAACTTTTTTTTTTTTTAAATTGTTAAAAAAGTAAAAAAATCTTTAAAAAACATGTAATACAGAAACCAAACCTAGGTTTCTCTATTACATGTTTTTAAAGATTTTTCAGTTTTTTAAAAAATTAAAAACAAAAAAGTTTTTCAGCAAGTGTGTTAGCGTTTTTGAATTTATCCGTAGATGATGTATAACATTGAATTCTCTCACTTGAACCTACATTCTCTTCACTACCTTCTTTATTTTCACATAAATTTCATTTTTTTTTTCTAGAATTTTTAGTTTGCCTTTCATTTGATTTAAGAACTACCCAGACCTTTACCATTTGTATGTCGGGTCGTAAAAATGACATCTTGAATTTTTTTACCTTAAAAGATTTGAGATTCAAAAGAAAGAAATCATAAAAAAATCATCGACAGATGTAATCAAGGCTTTTTTTGATTTTACTTAAAAGTAATATTAAGCTTTCAATAAAATTGCAGATGCTCTAGAAGTTTTTTTAGTTGCAAAGATATGCCGTTCTAAAAACAAATAAATTCTGGGCTTTGAATAGTATTGAATAACAATAATAAGGTAATTTTTAAGAATTGATAATTCTTATCAATACTATATAGATCCTTCTTTTTTTGTTTGAGGGATTTTTCCCACTCCGGGATGAGACATTTTCTCGATATTTCGGCCCAGTGCCTCGGGCCTTCTTCGGGAGATGCATATATATATTTATATATATATATCAATTACATCAAGGTGGGCGCTAATCTAACAACTTCCGTTGTTAGTTTCTCGGATAATTTACGCGTGTATTTCATTCCGAGCAAAGCTGAGCACACTGCCAGGGAGGGAGAAGGAGCGGGAGGGGACAGTGAAGAACATTCTTGGACAATTTCGTAATTGCGTGTATGGGGGGGGGGGGGTGCTTGGCGAGATGGAGATCTAAATTCGAGAACTTAATTCGTGGGGAGATGGAGAACTCATTGGAGAAACTAACAACGGAAGTTCTTAGATTTGCGCCCATCTGATGTAATTGATGTATCTATATCTTCCGAAGATGGCCCGAGGCACCGGGCCGTAGTATCGAGAAAATATCTTATCCCGGAGTGGGAAAAAAATCACTAAAAACAAAAGCATCTATATAGTCTCATGTCCCACTCCTCCTTCAAACCAAACTTTCTGATCTATATTTGTAATGTTAAATATTAAGAATCTACACAGTAATTAATTGTTCAGATTTTCTTCTTATTGCTGTGGGCGTTATTAGGTAAACTAAGCATTAATGATTTTTAATTCTCGAATTAAATATCTACCTAAACTCGCAGACAATCAAAAAGAAATATTAAAACTTCATAAATTTAAAACAGGTAACTTAAAAGGCCATTATTCAAAAATTCCATTTCTCTCACTTTAAAACGGGAAAATAAAAAAAACAAAAAATACTTTCATTTAACGAATAATTTAAATAAGAATTTGGAAAGAATTTAAAGTCTATCTATATTATTAAAAGAAAAGTCGATTTTTATCTGGCCTTTCTCCTCCGAAATCATAAGACACAGAAATACAAATAAGGTGCAAATGTTGGGATTTTTATTTTTATCTAAGTTGGTCAACCGGATCTCCGGTTTTCGGAGACGGTTCCCAAGATGCTCTTGTTTTTCTTGTTATCAAACATGACAATCAAACATGAGGTCTCGAGAAGCGCTCGCTGATTGTGAGAAAGTGGTCGCGGCCACGGGTGGTGAGAAAATTATCTCTGAATCCCAGATCACGTGATCACAGGGTTGCTAGTTTTCCTTAAAAATCTTATTGGAATTACTTCGTTTTCTGTTTGTTTGTTTTTTTTTTCGTAAAGTCCTGAAAATGACGAAAATGACTAAAACTTTTGTATTATAATAACTACTGAACAATAGAAATTTCCTGAAAAATAAAGTAAACCCCATTATGATTGTATGAAACATGGAGTAGTGATTTAAAATTCATTCAATAAGACAAGGAGATATCAATAAAAATCAAAAGTGTAGTTTTTAGAAGGCCAGACACACATTAATTAAACAACACAAAAAATCTTACTATCTCGACCATGTTTTGATCTTTTCAAGATCTTTTTCAAGACTTGGTCTGATCGAAACCTGATCGAGATATTTAGATTTTATTGTGTTTTTAATGTTTTTTAATTATTGTGTGTTTGTTTTTTTAAAACTATACCATTAATTTCACACAAGTTAAATTTCTATAGAAATCAATAGGATTGAAATGTCTATTCAATGGGAATTTTTTTCACCTTTTCCTACTAATTTCAAATATCCTTTCAAATGCGAAAATATCCTTTCAAAGTATTTCAAATACAAAAGTTCGATTGTTTTTAATCCTCTAATAAGCATACTAAGTTTCAAGAGGAGCCATCCAATTGTTCAAATGTTATTAAAAGTGGACACACACACACACACACAAAGACTAATATATTAGCAGTAGGAAAAAACAATTTCCAATCTAACATTGTTTAGCAACATAGTGAATATTAAACTGAATAAAGTGAAAAAGATTTTGAACGATAGCCTTTTTGATTAGTCGTTCAATAAATTAATATCATCAGAATTTTTCTCCTTAGTAAATTAAACTTTTATCAGAATTTCTTTCATTTTTAAAAATTTCGTTCGTCTAAATTTCTTAAATTCTATTTTCTCTTTAGCTAGAAATTATTTATTTATTATTAGCAGGTGTATTGATTCTCAATAAAATTATAAAAGAACTGAGTTGATAAGTTCTTTCAATATCATTTATTTTCGAAATTTTATAAATTTAATTTAGATTAGTTTATTGGAAGTAGGTCCGGTAGTGCAGGTGTTTTTAAACGCTGGAGGTTCAATTTCAGGCGGTGATCGGGCATTTTTTCTACGATTATTTCTGCTCCAGACGAACCTTAGGGTTCACCCAGCTCTCTGTCAAATGGGTACGGACTTTCTTACTCGTGGATTAAGTGCGAACGAGCGTCGGGCTGACCGTCCGGCATCACTCCCGTTGGTCGAGAAAAACTGGAAGTCTAATTCTCATCGCGCACCCCCGGGGTTTGTATCGTCTGTTGTGATACATATTGTAGATAAGCTGGAGCTTGTTCTAAACGGGTTATTTCCTTTATCAGCTTATCAACACAGTAGCTGACAATAAATCTATTGAGCTTTGCAGCCTATCTGTATTCATGCTCTGATCCGTCAGTCGGGCAACATCCGGATGACGTTGTTTCAGCTAACCATTTAATTTGTTGAAAGGATTTTCAACATTATTTTCATCTCAAAACGTGTACACTGAGCGACGAATTACTTTGCCAGTTATTGGCATACCTGTCTTCGCTAGTGTAAAAATCCTGCCACGATTTTTTGCAGATTTTTTCCACTACTTTGGTAGCTTTGTAATGCTTTTCGAGGGATTTTAAATCGCGCTGCTGCAATTCTTACAGGCATTCCTTCACCTACAGCTTCCAATTGCCACCCGAAATTGCTCTTCAGTCCAAAGTAGCCTATGCTTAATTCGACTTGTCCATCTGAAAAAATTAAGGGAAGACCAAAATAAGAAAAAAAAAAGTGGTATGTTTATTAAATAAACTAGAATTATTATTATGCTAATATTTAGCAAGTAGTGAATTTAAAACTAGCTTTGGTTATTATTATTTTTCTCATAACGTATAAATTATAATATGTTACAGAATGTGCTTGTGAGGCTCATAATAAGAAACACATGTTTTGATGTTTGATGTTCCAAATAAAGGTCATGGAGCATTATTTGGAATTACTTATGAACTGATGCTTTCATTCATTGTTTTATTAAAAAGACATACAACAAGTTCATGTACATTAAGTTGCCATAAAATGCAGAAGATTAACCTGGCCAGGAGCTGTGGGCCAGGACAAACAAAATTGTTCAGGATCACAAAATTGTCAAATTGTTCAGGATTCTATTAATAGAATGAAGGAAGGGCCTGAGTTAAAACCGAGCCTTATTTAGAGCATACACGTTATTAGACGAGGGAATCTGATCCTCCATTCGATTACATTTTGTAACCCGTTTTATTCAAAACCTACAGTAGCTAGAAAAATGAAATTTTGCATGTCCACATAAAAATCCATGTAGAAGTAAGCAATCATATTTTCAATAACACTTTTAAAAAATACAATTATGTTTCAGTAATTGTAGTTGCTTTAATGTGTTAATATAATCTTTTAAACTTTTAAATTTGTGTGTTGGCCTTAGTTCTTTTTTAATTGAATATCAATTTTACACACCTAAAATCTTAGTTTAAAACTGTAAAGTTGATAAGAATAAATTGTTTTTAAAAACTTGGAAAAAGTCATAAGAAAGACCACCAAAAGTGCTTTTAGGTCTGAAACCAAAACAAAAATTTGTCTAATAACCTACAGAGTCGTAATTTACAAATTTATTATTTGAATAAAAATGCGCTTTAAAATGATGTTTCATTCTTTTTTGTAATAAGGACTGATCCAAATAAAACAAAGATTTTCGTTTTGAAAATAAACGATTTTCAATAATAATTATAAAAAAAAAAAGGTGTCAACTTTTCGCTGACTGAAAATCAAAATTTTTTAAAAACTTTTTTTTAATAGATTTTTAAAACTTATTACTACAAAATAGACATACAAAAACCCTAAAAAAATATTTATTTTTTTATCTAAAACAAACATAAAATAATATATATTAAGTATTTTGTTTTTAAAATTTGTTTTTAAAAATTTAGAAAGAGCCATAAAAAAAGTCAATAATGAAAGTGGTATTATTTCTGAAACCGAAACAAAAATTCGTAAATTTCTAATAATCCTACAGCATCG